>SKCR01042222.1:0-114438 GCA_019454045.1 Zanthoxylum bungeanum
CTAAGACCGGCCAGAATTGCCTCATACTCTGCCTCATTGTTTGTGGCCTCGAAGGCGAACCTCAGGGTGAAACAATACCTCTTCACATTTGTCGCTCTTCAATATTATTCCAGCTCTCTTGCCTTGTGAGCTTCCAGATCCGTCTACTAACATCTCCCATTTGCCTTCCCCCATAGTCAAGACCTGGGGTTCTGTGAATTCTGCGAAAAAATCTTCCAAAGCTTGCCCTTTTGCTGCTACCATTGGGAGGTAAGAAATGTCGTGTTCACTTAACTCCACCGACCGAGCTTCATTAGCCTACCCGAAACTTCTGGTTTTTATAGAATATGTCTCAGAGGATAATCGGTGTAAACCCCAATAGGATGGGCTTGGAAGTAGGGTCGTAATTTCCGGGCTGCAGTAATCAATGACAGAGCGACCAGTTCATGTACCTGATATCGGGTCTCAACATCTAACAGAGCTTTGCTGACATAATATACTGGCCTTTGGACCTTATCGACCTCTTGTACCAGCACAGAACTTACTGCTTGCTCTGATACAACTAAGTACAAGAATAAGGTTTCTCCTGGGAGTGGCTTTGCTAGAAGCGGGGGCTGTGTTAGGTATTGTTTTAACTGTAGGAAAGCTTCCTCGCATTTCGGCGTCAAGTCGATTTTCTTTTTAGCCTTCTTGATGACTTTGAAGAAAGGGTGACACTTGTCTGTTGCTCGGGAGATGAATCGGTTGAGCGCGGCCAATCTGCCGGTTAGACTTTGCACTTCTTTTACCGTCCTGGGAGACTTTAAGTCCTGTATGGCTTGGATCTTCTGTGGATTGGCTTCTATGCCTCGAGAGCTTACTATGTAACCCAAAAACTTCCCTGAGGCTACTCCGAAAGCACATTTCTCTGGGTTGAGCTTTAAATTGTGTTTCCTTAGTAATTCGAAGGTTTTCCTTAGATCGGTCACGTGGCATTCTGGCTCTTTGGACATTGTTATCATGTCGTCAACATATACCAACATTGATGTGCCAATGAGCGTTTGAAAATTTGTTGACCAGCCTTTGAAAGGTTGCCCCTGCATTCTTCAGTCTGAAGGGCATTACTTTATAACAGTAGAGCCTCTGGTCGGTGACAAAAATTATTTTCTCCTCGTCCGAAGGGTGCATCTTGACCTGGTTGTATCCTGAGAAGGCATCCATAAAGCTTAGCAGTCCCTGGCAGGCTGTTGTATCTACTAGTTGATATATGTTTGGCAGTGGGAAGCTGTCTTTCGGGCATGCCTTGGTCAGGTCGGTGAAATCCATACACATCCTCCATTTTCCGTTTGACTTCTTCACCAATACCACGTTTGATACCCACTCCGGGTATTTTACTTCTCTGATGAAACCAGCTTTCAATAATTTGTCCACCTCGGTCGCTACTGCCCTGCACCGTTCCTGATTGAAGGTTCTTCTTTTCTGTTTGACTGACTTGTGTGATGGGTTTACTGCCAAGCGGTGATTGATGAATTTCAGATCAATCCCGGGCATGTCATCGTGCCCCCATGCGAAGATGTCCGGGTACTCCTTTAGACACCTCAACAGGCCCTGTTTCAGGGTTTCGTATAAGTTTCCTCCTATCTTTAAGCTCTTCCCAGGTCCGAAAAGTTTCGTTTCTTCTAGTTTTTCGACCGCCCCTAATCGGGCAACTTTATTTGGCCGAGGACCTGTGTTCCTCATTGCTTCTTCTCCGTCTTCATTCACTTGTCTTTTTTGGGTACCTCTTTCAACGCAGATGGTTTCCCGTGAGAGGGTGGCAAAACAGCTCCGGGCTGTCTTTTGACTCCCATACACGATTCCGATCCCTTCCCGTGTGGGGAATTTTAACTTTAAGTAATGGCAGGACATTGCGACCTTTTTCTTCATCATGAAAGGTCGACCGACAATGACTTGGTAACTGCTCATGCAGTCCACCACCGTGAAGTTTATCATGATCGTCTGAGTCCGGGGACGAGTTCCGATCGTCATTGCTAATTGTATCTCCCTAATGGGACGACCGTTGAACCCTCGAAGCCGTATAGGGGAGTGCCATCGTCGGTCAGAGCTGCATACTCCACTCCAAGGCCCTCCAGAGCCTCTTTGGAGATTATATCCACTGCGCTCCCGGGATCCACGGGATTCTGTCTACCTCTGAACCGCCGATTGTTGCCTTGATTATTAACTCATCGTCGGGGGAAACTCACCCCTCGAGCATCCTCGTCAGTGAACATTATTGGCACCGACCGACCACCTTGTATTCCCGAGGATTGTTCCGCTTCCAGTACCTCCGACCCGAGCCGGCTGCTGTAGTTTTTTCTGGACCGGTTAGAATCTCCGGCCAGTGTTTTCCCTCATGCGATGATATTTACCTGTCGGCGCTGTGCCCTTTGTCTAGCCGCCATAACCTCATGGTCAATGTATTTATTTAAATATCCATTCCGAGCCAGGTCTTCCATTTGTTCCCGCAAGTCTTTGCACTCGTCCGTCGGATGTCCTCTCAAATTATGATGCACGCAATATGACGTTTTATTTCTCTTATCTGGGGGAAATCTCCTGAGGTTAGGTTTTATCAAGAGGCCTTTTTCCTGGATCTCCATGACAATTTGTCCTAGTGGCTTGTTCAGAGGAATGTATGCTTCTTCCCTGACTACATGGTTTACTTGGTTCATGATTTCTTTTTCCTGGTTGTTCCGAGGTATTGGCTTAAATTCCTTGCATCTCGGGGGTGGTTTTTTGAACTCCCTATCAGGCCGGCGGGGGGCCTCTGCCCTTATTGTCCTCTCTCTGATAGATGTCCATCTCCGGGAGATTTTCTCTTCGTTCTCTAACAAAACGAACTTCCGGGCTATTTCCAGGGCGGTTGCATAATCCAGCGTATCTTGGATTCTTTGGTGAGTCCATAACTTTCCGACCCTTAAGGCCACCTTTAAACTTTCCAAGGCCTCGAGGGACTCATATCCCCCGACCTCGAGCACCATATTATGGTATCTTTCGATGAATGCCTTCAGGGGCTCGTCATCTCTCTGCTTCATGAGTCTTAACTCCCCAATTGTCTTCTTAGGAACGCAGGCCCCTTTGAAGTGCCGCACAAACGATTTTTTGAGTTGCGCGAAGTTGCGGATGCTCCCTGGGGCTAGACTTCTGTACCATAGAATGGCGGATCCGCCTAAGGTTAGGGGGAATACTTTGCAAACGGCATCCCCCACTACTCATTGGACTTCCATTAATAGGACAAAGCTTTCAATATGGGATTTTGGGTCAGTATGGCCCTTGTAGGGTGTCATGGTAGGCATGTTGAATCGTCTCATGAATTTTGCCGACCTTATTTCTGATGCGAGGGGGGATTCCTCCTCACCGTCCCAAGCATCTCCTGCATCGGTCTTGAGGTTTACTCCTCACTTGGCCATCTATTTCATCAACCAAGACCTCATGTTACTATCTGAGTTGCCATGCCGCTCCCTGCGGCCTTCTTTGTGTCTATTTCCCCGGGCGTGGCGCTCCTCATGAGTTGAGGTCTCTCGTTCAGCCTCGTCATACTTCATTTTTTCCCTTCTGATGTTTCAGGGGCTATCATAGGAGGAATCTGGTGGCTGTCTTCCCTCTTCTTCTTCCCATATCGTCTTCACTTGTATCTACAACCTTTTTTCCTTCCGCCGTCTCACCTCTTCTCTGACTGGTTCCGGCTTCAAATCTCTCGTTGTTCATTCCTTCCACCCTTTCTAGTCGGTCCATCATGAATTTCAGAAGGGCTTGGTTTTCCTCCATTTCTTTCCTCATGTTTTCTTCTATCTTCTCTACCCAGTCCGTAGTTGGACTTCCTGATGATCGGTGATTTCCGTCTTCTGCCATTGTCTTACTACGTGTGCTGATTTTCGTTGGAGTCCCCACAGACGGCGCCAACTGTTGACGGCTGATTTTGGTCTCAGGGCAAAAATGGAATATTACCTCCAGGCCAATCCTCCCTCAATAGTGAATTTGTTCGGTTATGGGGGAACCAAAAGCAAACTTAGCAAAAGACAGATGAATACGCCAATCAACAAGGAGATTTAACGTGGTTCGGTGGATCAGATCCAACCTACGTCCACGGACACAAACCGAAAAATACTTTTATTACCGAGATATGTTTCTCTGCTATTTCTTTGTGTTTACAAGTCTGATCGCAATGATCTTGATATTGATTCTGATGCCACTTAAGCATACTCTACCCTCCTATTTATAATAGTGTAGAAATCAGATTCATTCTTTTACAAGGGTTTCCAGTCGAATCAATCTCATTTTTCCACAAGGATTCCTTAATTTAAAACTACCTTTACTCTTTTTGTCCTATTAAGACACTTATTCATCAGTTCTCCCCATGAAAGTAGGATAATTTGTCATCTTATCCGAGAAAATAGGATGCCTTATCTTCCTGAGCATGTCTTGCTATCTGGTCGGTCTTCATGAGGTCGGTCATGATAGTCATTTGAACTGAGAATGCTTCTGCCGATCTGATAATGCCCGGTTATCCGAGCCAAATTGGTCGGTCACCAATCATCAAGTGCTCGGTCTCTCACTGTATTGGTTCGGGTCGGTTTTAATGATCTTGACCAAGAAGGAAATTTACCCTCTTACCCATGTCGTATTCCTTAAATAACATAGGACCTGAAAACACCATCAACAATGGTAAATTAACAAAGAATGTCTTAAATTACTAGTGAATATTCTGTTTTCTATGGTTATTTTGTTTGTTAATTTCTTCATCAATATTATTGCAGCGATCATCCTCTTCCCAAGTAGTCCATGATGTCTAACACAATTTAACTCAAGAAAATTTTGTTGGTTATTTGAAAATCATTTTCAGTGACATATCGGGTCCAGATATCCAATCAATTTACGAGATTCAATCTCTCCAGTCAGGTCACATCAGTCGGGAAGAAGGCCAAATAATGCTTTAGAGAATGTGTAATATGTTGGTGGTTGTGATTTTTATGCCCGACAAGTAAATGTGTTCGAAATCTGACTGATTAATAAATTTATGATTCGATTTTATTTCATGTATGTATTTTAATTTGCTTTATAAAATTCAGAAAATTCCGTGATTATTTATGTAGCTTTAAATTAAAAATATATGTCTATGTAAAATGTTACATACATATATGCATGGATAAAATTGTTGAAAATTCTTCAATTATTTCATAAGGGTATATATGTCTTTTTGGATGGCTAAGGGGTGCTTGAGTGGTTACAATCCATGGAGGGTTGCAACCCCACCCCAAGGGGTGCCCTATGGCACCCCTCCACTCCTTTATAAGGGGTCCTTACTCCAAATCTAAAAATAGTTTTTTGAACAAAAAAGACAAGACATATAAATACCCAAATTCTCCAGACATTTTGTTTTTTGGTTTTGAGAAAGATCCACCATCTTCCTAGTTCATAAACTTGTTGAGGAGTGCTCCTTGTACAAGTAGCATCCAAGTAATCCTGGGAGAACGTTGGCAATACGAAACCGTAGAGCACCTGTGACGGGCCAATAAGTTCTTAAGGACAGAGATCATCTCGACTTGGACAATTCTGTAATCTCCATTTTCTGGTTTGTCTTCAAGTTTTCTGGTTTTAGGGTTTTGCATCTAGATCTACTTTTGGTAGTTTGATCTGTTTGGATTTGCATGTTTATATTACTGTTTAATGACAATAATTTTACCACAATCTTAAGAACTTATTGTATCGTGTTATTAGATAGTAATTTGCATGTTAGGGTTTGAATATTTTCTGGAAAATACGAACTGTGCATGAAAAACCCGTAGGGCGTTCGAACGCCCGACGCACGCGAAGGCTAAAAATTTGAATTTTCGTAAGAACGTTCGAACGCGTCTTCAAATGCAACTCGAACGCAAGCCTTCTACCTTAGAACGTTCAAACGCGTCCTAAACGCAACTCAAATGTGAACTCTCTGGAATCATTCCGTTCGAACGCGTTCAAGAACGCTATACGAACGTGAACTCTCTGGAATCATCCGTTCGAACACGTTATCAAACGCTACTCGAACGTTAACTCTCTGGAAACACTTCGTTCGAACGCGTTATCAAACGCAACACGAACGCACACACACTGGACAGTCTCGTTCGAACGTAGATATACGTGACACTAACGACTTTGTCCTGTAAGTATCATAAACTGCAAACTTTAATTAATATTAACTTGGTTAGTCATATACTGTGTAAACACATTAATCTTGGTAGTATAGATTTAAGTTATTATTAAGTTGTTCATTATCACAAGCATACACATAGTGATAAAGTTGAAATTGATTGTTGTTGCATAATTGGTTGAGAATTTAAAGTGTAATAATACACAAGTAATTCCATCAATCTTGATGACATATATATCTACATTTATCGTATTAATTGTGCTATTGGAAAAGTGTAAATCTGGGTTGTGAATTGCTAAAAGATCTTATTGGAAAAAGTGTTCGAAGAATATTCGTTCACTCAATTTTCCTTAAGTATCTTTAGTTGAAATTCAAGGACTTGTGTTTATTGGAACTTTCGTCCATTAGAACAACAAGTGACTACCTAGTACTTCACTTTGAACAAGATCATTCGTTGATCATTGTGTAATTTGTCTTTCGTAGACTGATTGAACCCTGTTGATTTCCAGTTACAAATGGCTAGCGGAAATATCACGGTACCGGTCTCTCACGGAGAAAAGCCGGAGAAATTTGGTGGGGCAAATTTCAAACAGTGGCAGAGCAAAATGCTGTTCTACCTGACAACTCTCCAGTTGGCTAAATTCCTCAAAGATCCTCCGGGTCCTGTGGAGGGTGAATCTGAATTGGCCAAGGAAGAGCGAGAACAGACTTGGATGTCTGGAGACTTCTTATGCAAGAACTACCTTTTGGGTGGTCTTGACAATACCCTGTACAATGTGTACCAAGGCATGACTTCTGCGAAGGTTCTCTGGGAATCTCTCGAGAAGAAGTACAAAACCGAAGATGCCGGACAAAAGAAATTTGTCGTGGGTAGGTTCCTGGACTACAAGATGGTAGATTCAAGGACGGTGATGTCTCAGTTGGGTGAACTGCAATTGATCATTCATGAAATACTGGATGAGGGAATGAAACTCTGTGAGATGTTTCAAGTTGCCGCCATAATTGAAAAGTTGCCTCCATCATGGAAGGACTTCAGGAGCTATCTGAAACACAAAAAGAAGCAGATGAGCCTTGAAGACCTCAGTGTTCGATTGAGAATCGAGGAGGACAACAGGATGTCCGAGAAGGCCAGCTACAAGACTCTGGAGTCTAAGGCCAACATCATTGAAGGTGCAAAGGGTAGCAAAAAGAGAAAGAACAGTGGAGCTGACTCTGGGAACAAGAAGTTCAAGGGAAAATGCTACAACTGTGGAAAGAGCGGTCATATGTCAAAGGACTGCAGGAACAAGAAGTTTCAGGACAAGGGCAAGAAAAAGAAATATGAGGCCCATGTTACTGAAGGCGAGCAGCTGACTGATGATATCTCAGAGATGGAACTATCAGCAGTGGTAACCGAAGCCAACATAGTTGGGAATCCGAGAGAATGGTGGGTAGACACTGGGGCTACTCGTCATATCTGTGCAGACAGTAAGATGTTTTCCATGTACCAGAAGGTCGATGGCGGCGATCATCTGACCATGGGAAACTCGTCTACCTCTCAGGTGGTTGGACAAGGCACAGTGGTTCTGAAGATGACATCCGGAAAGGAGCTAACATTGAAGAATGTACTGCACGTTCCAGATATTCGGAAGAACTTGGTCTCGGGCTCTCTTCTTAGTAAGGCTGGTTTTAAGCTTGTATTTGTTTCTGATAAGTTTGTAATGACTAAGAATGATATGTATGTAGGAAAATGATACCTAACTGAGGGCCTTTTCAAGCTAAATGTAATGACTGTTAATCGTGCTATTAATAAAGCTAGTTCGTCTGCTTATATTATTGTGTCACAAAATGTATGGCATGGAGAGGTTAGGACATGTTAATTATGATACCATGCGTAAATTAATTAACATGGACCTTATACCTAAAATTGCAATTGATAGCCAACATAAGTGTGAAGCATATGTTGAAGCAAAAATGCATAGAACATCATTTCATTCTATAGAACGCAGTTCTGAACCGCTAGAACTTGTACATACCGATGTATGTGACATGAATATTGTGCAAACAAGAGGCGGTAAAAAGTACTTTGTCACTTTTATCGATGACAGCACAAGATTCTGCTATGTGTACTTGCTGAGAAGCAAAACAGAAGCTATTGAGAGCTTTGTACACTATAAGAGCGAAGTTGAAAATCAACTTGGCAAGAAAATCAAAAGAATCAGGAGTGATAGAGGTGGTGAATATGTTTCACCATTCGGTGAATATTGTTCTGTGCACGGAATTATTCACGAAACCACTGCTCCCTATTCTCCTCAACAGAACGGAATTGCGGAGCGCAAAAACCAAACGTTGAAGGAAATGATGAATGCCATGTTGACAAGTTCGGGTCTACCCCAGAACTTGTGGGGGGAAGCCTTGCTTTCCGCGAACTACGTTCTGAACAAGCTTCCTCACAGAAGACTAGACAAGACACCATATGAATTGTGGAAAGGTTTCGTACCTTCCTACAAATACCTCAAAGTGTGGGGGTGTCTTGCCAAAGTAATGGTTCCTAAACCTAAGAAGGTTAGAATAGGACCCAAAACTGTTGACTGTGTATTCATTGGATATGCTCACAACAGTAGTGCGTATCGATTCTTGGTACACAAGTCGGAGATTCCTGACATCAATCCAAATATGATAATTGAGTCAAGGAATGCGATATTTTTTGAAGAGACGTTTCCTTATAAGGAAAGACAAATAACGGGGTCTCTCAAAAGGACAACTGACACTGTCAAGGATAATGATCAGGTTGACCTGAAATCAGATCAACGTGTAAATGCTGAGACAATCGAGCCTAGACGTAGCAAAAGAGCTAGAACGTCTAAGTCGTTTGGTCCCGATTTTCTGACATACTTGTTAGAAAATGAGCCTCAAAGCTATAAAGAAGCTATGGCTTCTCCGGAGGCACCTCTTTGGAAAGAGGCTATTAACAGTGAGATTGATTCAATCCTACAGAACCATACTTGGGAGTTGTTGATCTTCCGCCAGGTTGTAAGCCGCTGGGCTACAAATGGATATTCAAAAGGAAGATGAAAACGGATGGATCAATAGATAAGTATAAGGCAAGACTTGTCATAAAAGGTTATAGACAAAAGGAAGGCTTTGATTACTTTGACACATATTCACCAGTGACTCGCATCACATCGATAAGAATGCTCATAGCCATAGCAGCTATATTTGGTCTTGAAATACATCAAATGGATGTAAAGACGGCATTCTTGAATGGTGATTTGGATGAAGAGATTTACATGGAACAACCAGAAGGGTTTAGTGTTCCTGGACAAGAACAGAAGGTGTGCAAACTTGTAAAATCCTTGTACGGATTAAAACAAGCACCGAAACAATGGCATGAGAAATTTGACAAAGAAATGTTGTCAAATGGGTTCAAAACCAATGAGTGTGATAAGTGTGTGTACACCAAAACAACTCAAAAAGGATATGTCATTGTGTGTCTCTATGTAGACGATATGCTGATAATTGGTAGTAATCATGAAATGATTCAGTTTACCAAAAACGTGTTATCCAGCAGATTTGATATGAAAGATATGGGGATAGCTGATGTGATCCTAGGAATAAAGATTTCTAGAACATCAGACGGATATATATTATCACAAACTCATTATATTGAGAAGATACTCGATAATATATCAAAGGGGATCTAAATGTGGCTAGAACCCCTGTAGACCTAACTCTTCATTTATCAAAGAATACTGGTTCAAGCATATCGCAACTAGAGTATTCGAGAATCATCGGAAGTCTGATGTATCTCACGAATTGCACACGACCTGATATCGCTCAAGCTGTGAATCGGCTTAGCAGATATACGAGCAATCCAGGACACAACCACTGGAAAGCCATAGTAAGAGTTTTGAGGTATCTGAGAGAAACTTCAAAATATGGGCTATATTACGAGAGATATCCTGCTGTACTAGAGGGTTACAGCGATGCTAACTGGATATCTGATACGGTGGATTCCAAATCCACGAGTGGATTCGTTTTCACACTTGGTAATGCAGCCGTGTCATGGAAATCCTCGAGGCAAACGTGTATTGCCCGGTCTACTATGGAATCAGAATTCATAGCGTTAGACAAAACAGCGGAAGAAGCAGAATGGCTTAGAAACTTCCTGGAGGATATTCCTAGTTGGCCCAAACCGGTGCCAGCAATAAGCATACATTGTGACAGCCAATCGGCTATTGGGAGAGCCCAAAATACAATGTATAATGGTAAGTCTCGACACATACGTCGGAGACATAATACCATACGTCAACTGCTCTCAAGTGGCATAATAACGATCGATTATGTCAGGTCGAAGGAAAACCTAGCGGATCCACTAACTAAAGGTTTACCTCGAGAGCAAGTTGAGAAGTCATCAAGGGGAATGGGCTTGAAGCCTATAATCTAAGAATTGTCACTGTGGAAACCCAACCTAGTTGACTGGAGATCCCAAGATCTAGGTTCAAAAGGGACAACAGAAACTTTGTGCAATTCCAAACGAGCACTGAAGAGTTTCGTACTCTTTCCCATTCCGATAATGACGCTGAGTGTGTCTGTCATTGGTTAGGATAAGCTAAGGCTTTTAATGATCACTATATTAGGAGATGAGTCCTAATGGGGGTAAAGACAGATTACCTCTTCATAGTAGATCACCTATTTCAAGTAAGAAGTGAGGCCGCTTCCATGGGAACCTTTAAAGGCGGGTTACCCTAAAGTGCTTGATGAATCCAGGACCGTTGTTCAGGGCCAAAATGAACACAAACGTAGTAGAACGGGAAAATGGTCGAATTAAAGCTGTGTGTTGGCAATTGTCTTGGTTTACACCAACGGCAGAACAGTTCAAGACTAAGGGTCACTGGTTTGCCAAGTAAATCCGATTGTCATTCACTAGGAAAGGTTCAAGGCGAAAGCTACCTATTTCGATGCAGCTTTAGCTCATGGGATCTCTCTCACGTGTCTGAATGAATATTTGAAGAATTGTGGGGGATTGTTGAAAATTCTTCAATTATTTCATAAGGGTATATATGTCTTTTTGGATGGCTAAGAGGTGCTTGAGTGGTCACAATCCATGGAGGGTTGCAACCCCACCCCAAGGGGTGCCCTATGGCACCCCTCCACTCCTTTATAAGGGTCCTTACTCCAAATCTAAAAATAGTTTTTTGAACAAAAAAGACAAGACATATAAATACCAAATTCTCCAGACATTTTGTTTTTTTTGGTTTTGAGAAAGATCCACCATCTTCCTAGTTCATAAACTTGTTGAGGAGTGCTCATTGTACAAGTAGCATCCAAGTAATCCTGGGAGAACGTTGGCAATACGAAACCGTAGAGCACCTGTGACGGGCCAATAAGTTCTTAAGGACAGAGATCATCTCGACTTGGACAATTCTGTAATCTCTATTTTCTGGTTTGTCTTCAAATTTTCTGGTTTTGGGTTTTGCATCTAGATCTACTTTTGGTAGTTTGATCTGTTTGATTTGCATGTTTATATTACTGTTTAATGACAATAATTTTACCACAAAAATTTAAAGAGTAATAATCAAAATTTGTACATGATTATGATTTGAAGTTGGGAATCTTCAAATCCAAAGTCATAAATACAGTTCATTCCATTATGAATGATATAGTTCTATCCAGACTATATTATGTAGTGACATATAAATGAATGTATTTTTTATAATAAGATTATATTGGACATGACAAAATAAAATCCAAAAGTTCTAATAATTTATGTTAAATAAAGAATATCGATTTTATCATAATGATAGTCATATATGTGATGATCTTAATTCATTGTATTTAGAAGACTCCTATATCATATTAATTTATTCTTTAATTTACTCGGTATGGTTTTGTATTTATTACATTTCGTAAACCTTGTATTTTGAGAATGAGTTGAATGAATAGCTGAGAATGCTAACCTGATACAATGAAATCCGTTCATAAGATTCTCTTGTTTGTTAGTTCAGGACCAGAACAATTAGCGCATAAATTCATAAAAGTTATGAATTAATTGTTCACTTGAGAACTAATGGAAGTCAATGATAAAGATGTAATTGGAGATGTTAGCGGATTTTAACCTAGCTGATTTACGAATCTGTTATGGAGGATCATTGCATAGGTAATGACTATATCAATGGACGAATACTTTGAGAGTAATTATTCTATAATTCTGAGAGTGCAATTCTGGGTATTTAGTGGAGTTACTCAAGAATTAATAATTTCATTTGATTAATATTATAATTTATAATTAATCAACATAATTATTGGAACTTAGAATTATTGGTCCATCGGTCCCCTCGTCGTCTTCTATAACTGTTCGAACGATAATAATTGTGAAGAAAAATAGTTTTGAATTATTTAAAATAATTGTGAATTATTTTACACTCTAATTATTCCATATAACTCTTGTGTTGGAAATTATGATAAATGTTGTCCTAATATATTTATTAATAGATAATGTATCTATTTATTATATATTATGAAAATTAATATTTAATTAATTTGAATAATTAAATTTTAATTTAATGAGATAATATTTTCAAAAGTTGAAAACTTTGAAAATTATTTTTTAATGAATTATCTTTGATAATTTATAAGATATTTATTAAGGATTTTATTTTGATTTTTTCAAATCAAAATTGGTAATATTCTTTATGGATTTGCTTGACATTGTTTTGATAAAACCAAAATAAAAAACGTAGGCAAGGAAAAAATTTGATTTGATCAAAAATTCAGCCACAATATTAAATAGCACGCAAACGTGAGCTGATTGGAAGCAATTAAAAATTACTTTTGAACAAAATCAAAAGAACAACAACAAAAATTAAAGTGGTGGCTGCTGGAAAAATAAAAACAAAAAATTTTCTTTTTTGTTTTTCTTTGTTTTGGTTTTGAGAAAACCAAAAAGAAAATAGAATTCGGATTCGTCTCATGTGCTGAGTACACGAATCCTTCCAAAATTTGAGTGTTATTCGTAATTATTTTCACGCCCACACGTACCGTTGGAGGTGAGGAGATAAGTCGAGGAAGATCGTGGTTCAAAGAATCGTGATTTATAGAGATCCAGATCTACATGTATATTTCCGATTTAAGTTCTAAATATTTATGTTATTAATGTTACTAGAAAATATGGATATGGTTTTTTAATGTTAATTTAAAATAATTTTTTTTGTTACTGAACATGATTTCCGCTACGCATGAATTCTGAAAACCAACAAATGGCATCATGAGCGGTCTTATTTATTATAGTATATTAATATGAATGATTTATTATAAATCATTTAAATATGTATGTAAAAGAGAATGCTATGAATTTTTTTATTTTTATGTGATGATGGAAGTATGGATATTAATCGTTGATTGTATGATTGACTTTGGGTTAGGTTTTAATTTTTTATTTTATATATTGGATATGTATACCCATAATTAAATGGGTATTTTTTTTTTTCTGTAATTATAAATTATTTGTAATGGTTGGAGATCAAGATCATACCAAAAAGACGAGGGAGGAAAGATAATATTTACACAAAATATAATTATTTTTTTCCAATTTTTTTTATTACTGCATTGTGCAGCAGTGAGACTGCTGCACAGTGCACTACTGCATGCAGCAGTCTCGATGTTACTGCAGCTAGCCGCACGGTGCGGCTGTTTTGACTGCCCACTGTGTGGCAGTAAGATAATAATAAATAAAAAAGGTTTTTTTTTTTTTTTTTTTTTTTTTTTTTTTTTGAAAGTCACTTGGAAATTTAATTATACTTTTTTCAGATTTGAGATTAATGTAATTTTATTTTTGGTTGTTTGTAATTTTAGAAATACCCAAATTGTCACTCGGTTAATATCCAAATTTATTTATTTTGTGTGAATTATAAAATGTTTATATTCATGTATATTTTAAATGTCATATAGAATTAGCACGATGCATACTCTTGCATTATAACATGTCATACATACATGTGCATTTTCATAAATTTATTTATGATATTAAATGGTTTATAATTCGATTAAAAAACTATTTTAGAATTTTATCGATTAGTCGATTAAATGAAATAAAATTTGTGATTAATTTTAAATCGTTAAAATTTATAATGTCACAAAATTTGGTTCCAAGCATTTATATTAAATTGTTTATCATAAATAGCTTAGTTATTTCATAATGAAATTAAGTTTTATTGGTAAAACGGTAATTTTACTATGAAACAATTAACTTGGTAATTGAAAACTTTAATATTGATTTCTTGGTCTTTTTTCACTAAGTTTACAAAACATTAGATGTTTTACATATAAAATCACTAAATTAAAATAATAAGTGGGAGTGGGTAGTTTGTCAAAATGTCATTTGGTCTCCATTGTTAGTGCAACATCGTGAAATCTAAGTGGGACTTCGTGATGACTTTAGTTTCATCCTCTCTAAGGACAATGTTCGCTTAAGTTAATATCAATGTTGTACTTCTTTACGATATGATTTATAAAATGTATTTCATAATTAACTTACCATAAAATGGTTATTATGAGTTAAATTTTAAGGATTCAAAACGATGGGTTACACTCATATGAATGTAGTTAAACGTGTTAATTATATTTAGACCAAAAATTGGTTATTAATAAATTTTGAAAATATGAGATATTTTGAAAATTTTATTAATTGAGATTCTCTCTATTTTAATAAGGTGTTGTGATCGACCCTAAGGCAACACAATATGCTTATTAATTTTTCCGAGGCTATATTAGTGCATATATAAATTTTTTTATTTTGCATATGCATCATGCATCATGATTACTATGCCATTTTTATTTTGAATTTTATGCATGGAATAATTTAGAATATTTTTTTTAATTATTTCAAAAATATGTCAAATCCAATCCTATCACTGATTGCTACTGAAAAATTAACTGGTGATAACTTTGCTAAGTGGAAGAATGACATGAATATAATACTTGTGCTAGATAACCTGAAGTTTGTCCTGATAGAGGAATGTCCTCCCAAACCTGTTGTGAATGCTAACAAAAACATTAAAGATGCCTATGAAAATTGGATTCGAGCAAATGACAAAGCTCGTTGTTATTTGCTTGCTGCCATGTCTGACGTGCTTAATACAAAGCACGAAAAGACAGAGACTGCTTATGATATAATGGAGTCTTTACAGGGTATGTTTGGCAAACCCTCTAATCAAGCTAAACATGAAGTAGTCAAGAAAGTCATGAACTGCAAAATGAAAGCTGGAACTCATGTTCGTGAACATGTGCTAATGATGATTAGTACAATTCATGAGGCAGAAATCAATGGGGCTACCATAGATGAAGGCATACAAGTGGGCATGATTTTGGAAAGCCGTAGCCCACAATTTCTTCAGTTCAAAAGTAATCACTTCATGAATAAGTTGAGTTATAATTTGACTGAATTGCTTAATGAACTCACAACTTTTGAGTCTATTTATGTGGAGAATAAAATGAGAAGTAAATATTGCTGAACCTTCTACCTCTAACTCTTCTTTAAAAATAGAAAGAGAAATAAGAAGAAAGGTAAAAGTTCAGAAACTGAGAAAACAGCAGGGAACAATAGCAAAAAGAACAAGCCAAACAACATTCAAGAAATAAGAATAGCTCCACCCAGAAAATGCCAAAAGGAAAATGTTTCCATTGTGGAATTGATGGGTATTGGAAGAGAAACTGCAAGCAGTATCTCGAAGAGCTGAAACAAAAGAAGAAAGGTAAATCAGATTTACTTGTACTGAATCTTGTTTAGTTGAAAATGATTTATCACCTTGGATAATTGATTCAGGGGAGACTAATCATATTTGTTGTTTCTTACAGAAGCTTGATTCTTACACAAGACTTGCTGATGGGGACTTTACTTTGAGAATTGGGAATGACGCCTTAGTTTCAGCATCAGCAGTTGGACAAATAAAACTTTGTGTTGAGAACTATAAATTTTTATTTTTGAATAATGTTTATTTCGTACCGGGGTTTACTAGAAACCTCATTTCAGTTTCTCGACTTTATGAACAATCTAATTCAATTTTTTTTGATAATAAATCACTTGTTATTTCAAGAAATGGTTTGAATATTTGTTCTGATTTTATTAAAAATGGGCTCTATGTGATAAGGGCCAATGTTAATTCACTATTGAATGCTGAAATGTTCAAAGTAGAATTGTCCAAAACAAAGAAACAAAAGATTTCTCACACTGATAACACATATCTATGGCACCTAAGACTTGGTCATATAAATCTTGACAGTATAAATATGCTTGTAAATGATGATTCTTTAAGAGAACTAAATATTGGTACTCTACCAGTTGTGAGTCATGTCTTGAAGGTAAGATGACAAAGAGGCGATAGGGCCCAAGAACAACTGAAGCTCATACATTCAGATGTTTGCGGACCTATGTCTACACAAGCAAGAGGTGGTTATGTGTATTTCGTTACTTTTGTTGATGATTACTCAAGATATGGTTATGTTTACCTAATGCAACATAAATCTGAAACTTTTGGAAAGTTTAAAGAATTCCAATTCGAAACGGAAAAACAATTGGGTAAAGCAATCAAGTGCCTTCGATCAAATCGAGGAGGTGAATATCTTGATATTGAATTCAAAGATCACCTATTAGAGTATGAGATTTTATCCTAACTAACTGCACCTAGTACACCTCAGTAAAATGGTGTAGCTGAGAGGAGGAATCGAACTTTACTCGACATGATTCGTTCCATGTTGAGTTATTCTTCACTCCCAAAATCATTTTGGGGGTATGCTATACAAACAACAACCTACATTTTGAATGTGGTTCCATCTAAGTCAGTACCTAGAACACCCTTAGAGTTATGAAGTGGCCACAAACCCAGTTTGAGTCACTTTCGTATATGGGGGTGCCCATCATATATGCTAATGGGTAAGACAACAAAGTTGGAAATGCGTTCTGAAGTTTATTTCTTTGTATGATATGCAAAAGGCATAAGAGGAGGCGTGTTTTATAATCCTCGAGATAATAAGGTATTTGTGTCGACAAATGTCACATTTCTTGAGAATAATTATATGACAGACTTCAAACCTCAAAGGAAGATATTCTTGGAGGAATTAAAATCTGATGAGATCAGTCAACAACCTGCTAGGATTATTGTTCCACAAAGCAAAGAGACCACATCTTCGAGTCAGAACATCTTACCACCTCGTCGTAGTGGGAGGATAGTACGACTACCTTCTCGATATAGACAAGAAGGTGAAGCACAAGTTGCTATCACTGATGATGGAAGAGATGACCCATTGACATATAGATGTGCAATGGAAGATCATGACAAAGAGAAATGGCTTAGGCTATGAAACTTGAGATGAAATCCATGTATTTCAACTCAGTATGGGAGCTTGTAGATATACCTAAATGAGTAACTCTTATAGGGTGCAAATGGATCTACAAAAGAAAGAGGAAAGTGGACGGTAATGTATAGACATTCAAAGCAAGGCCAGTGACAAAGGGTTATACCAAAAAAGAAGGAGTTGACTATGAGGAAACTTTTTCACCAGTAGCCATGCTGAAATCCATTTGAATCTTGCTTTCCATTGTTGCTAATTATGATTATGAAATTTGGCAGATGGATGTCAAGACAGCCTTTTTGAATGGCTATCTTGAAGAGACCATCTATATGAAGCACTCGAATGTTTATAAGCAAGGACGAAAATCAAAAGGTTTGCAAGTTGTAAATCTCTATCTATGGACTTAAGCAAGCGTCCAGATCTTGGAACATGAGATTTGATGAGGCGATCAAATCTTATGGCTTTATCTAAAATCCTGATGAATTTTGCGTTTATAAATTCATCAAGGACAAGCGAGTGGTCTTTTTAATACTTTATGTTGATGATATTCTACTTATTGGGAATAATGTAGAATTATTATCAGACGTAAAGACATGGTTGGCTGAACAATTCCAAATGAAATATTTGGGAGAAGCAAGCTATATTCTTGGGATCCGTCTTATTAGAGATCGTAAGAAAAAAACTACCAGCCATGTCTCAGACACTATATATTGACAGGATGCTTGTTAGATATTCAATGCAAAACTCCAAGAAAGGTAATTTGCCTTCCCGTCATGGATTCGTTCTTTCTAAAAGGCAATGTCATTCGACACCCCAAGAGGAAGAATATATGAGATGGATTCCATATGCGTCGGCGGTGGAGAGCTTGATATATGCTATGCTATACACAAGACCTGACATATGCTATGCAGTGGGAATAATTAGTCATTTTCAGTCAAATCCAGGATTAAATCACTGGGTAGCAGGCAAGCATATTCTCAAGTATCTACGGAGAACGAGGAACTATATGCTTGTTTATTCTGGCAGAGATTTGATTCCGATTGGATATACTAATTCTGATTTTTAATAAGATATAGATGAACGAAAGTCAATATCTGGATCAGTATTCACTATTGGTGGCAGAGCTATAGTTTGGAGAAGCATCAAACAATCATGTGTTGTTGATTCAACTATGGAAGCTGAATATATGGCTGCTTGTGAAGCTACTAAAGAAGCAGTTTGGCTTCGAAAGTTCTTTACTGATCTGGAAGTGGTTCTAGAATAAACAAGTCATTGCCATTTTATTGTGATAATAGTGGTGCAGTGGCTAATTCCAAAGAACCAAGAAGCCACAAGAGATCAAAATATATTGAGGAAATATCATGTGATTAGGGACATTGTTCAACGCGGAGACGTGGTTGTTCTGAAGATTCCATCTGTAGTGAATCTAGCTAATCCTTTTACCAAGACACTACCTGCAAAGTGTTTTGAGGGACATCTAGAAGGAATGAGGCTTAGAGATATGTCTTATTTGTTTTAGGGCAAGTGGGAGTTTGTTGGGATTTTTATGCCCGAAAAGTAAATGTGTTCGAAACCTGATTGATTAATAAATTTATGATTCGATTTTATTCCATGTATGCATTTTGATTTGCTTTATAAAATTCAAGAAAATTCCGTGATTATTTATGTAGCTTTAAATTAAAAATATATGTCTATGTAAAATGTTACATACATATATGCATGGATAAAATTTAAAGAGTAATAATCAAAATTTATCCATGACTATGATTTGAAGTTGAGATTCTTCAAATCCAAAGTCATAAATACAGTTCATTCCATTATGAATGGTATAGTTCTATCCAGACTATATTATGTAGAGACATAGAAATAAATGTATTTTTTATAATAAGATTATATTGGACATGACCAGATAAAATCGAAAAGTTCTAATAATTTCCGTTAAATAAAGAACATTGATTTTATCATAATGATGGTCATATATGTGATGATCTTAATTCATTGTATTTAGCAGACTCTTATATCATATTAATTTATTCTTTAATTTACTCGGTATGGTTTTGTATTTATTACAGTTCATAAACCTTCTATTTTGGAAATGAGTTGAATGAATAGCTGAGAATGCTAACATGATACAATGAAATTCGTTCATAAGATTTCCTTATTTGTTAGTTCAGGACCTGAACGATTAGCGCGCAAATTCATAAAAGTTATGAATTAATTGTTCACTTGAGAACTAATGGAAGTCAATGATAAAGATGTAATTGGAGATGTTAGCGGATTTTAAACCTAGCTGATTTACGAATCTTTTATGGAGGATCATTGCATAGGTAATGACTATATCAATGGACGAATACTTTGAGTAATTAATTCTATAATTCTGAGAGTGCAATTCTGGGTATTTAGTGGAGTTACTCAAGAATTAATAATTTCATTTGATTAATATTAGAATTTATAATTAATCAACATAATTATTGGAACTTAGAATTATTGGTTCATCGGTCCCCTCGTCGTCTTCTATAACTGTTCGAACGATAATAATTGTGAAGAAAAATAGTTTTGAATTATTTAAAATAATTGTGAATTATTTTACACTCTAATTATTCCATATAACTCTTGTGTTGGAAATTATAATAAATGTTGTCCTAATATATTTATCAATAGATAATGTATCTATTTATTATATTATGAAAATTAATATTTACTTAATTTGATTAATTAAATTTAATTTAATGAGATATATTTTCAAAAGTTGAAAACTTTGAAAATTATTGTTTAATGAATTATCTTTGATAATTTATAAGATAAATATAAAGGATTTTATTTTGATTTTTTGAAAATCAAAATTGATAATATTATTTATGGATTTGCTTGACATTGTTTTGATAAAAACAAAATCAAAAATGTAGGCAAGGATTAAAATTTGATTTGATCAAAAATTCATCCACAATATAAAATAGCACACAAACGTGAGCTGATTGGAAGCAATTAAAAATACTTTTGATCAAAATCAAAAGAACAACAACAAAAATTAAAGTGGTGGCTGCTGGAAAAATAAAAAGAAAGAGTTTTCTTTTTTGTTTTTCTTTGTTTTGGTTTTGAGAAAATCAAAAAGAAAATAGCATCCAGAATTCGTTTCGTGTGCTGAGTACACGAATCATTCACAAAATTAGAGTGTTATTCATAATTATTTTCACGCCCACACGTGCCGTTGGAGGTGAGGAGATAAGTCGAGGAAGATCGTGGTTCAAAGAATCGTGATATATAGAGTCATAGAAATCCAGATCTACAGGTATATTTCCGATTTAAGTTCTAAATATTTATGTTATTAATGTACTAGAAAATACGGATCCGATTTTTATTGTTCATGTAAAAAATTTTTTTTGTTACTGAACATGATTTCCGCTGCGCATGAACTCTGAAAACCAACATTAGTAACAATCATAAAAAATTGGGAACAAACACTTAATTTAGAATAAAACAGACTCATTTTCTTTTAATAAATTCAATTCAATTACAATTTAACTATCTCTCTTTCTCTTCCCAATAATTCTTATAGTCCTGAGTGGTCTTGGGGACAGCCGACACAAAGTGTCAGTTGGGGTCCCAAAGTTTGGGCCAAAATAGAAGGCCTAAAATTTAAGAAAATTAATATCTATTTTATTAAAAAATTCAAAAAAAATCTCGCTTTCTTCGATGAAAAGTCACATAATTTATAAATTCGTATAAGGCTCTTGAAATCTCAGGATCGCCCTTGCTTATAGTACTCTTATATTATATGAATTTAGCTTTTTCCTGAACGCAAATCCATTAAAGACTTGTCACATACTAAAAGCTATTTGATATTTAACCCAAAGCAATTTCAATCAAGAGGAGTGTAAATAATACTTTAAAGAAAGCGTAATCTTACTTGTTTTAAATTTAAATTTTCTAACAAACTTTCGGAATTCCGGCCGGTTTATACGCCAAGATTATTGTCAAGTGTATTCTTAGCCCATCACAAATAGTAAATAGAGACTACAAACTTTCTTATATTTTTAGGGCAACTCGAGATGAAAATTTAGGGATCAAATAATAACAAATAACGTGACAAAAATTATAAAAAAAAAAAAAAAAAAATCTAGGGGCCAATTTATAAAAATGAATATTTTGAAGACTAAAATTAAAGAAAAAAAAAGAGTATATTTTACAGGACTAAATTTTTTTTTTAAAAAAAAAATTAAATTCTACGACAAATGATTATCTATGACACTCTAAATGATACGATAATGTATAAAAATATATCTTGAGTTGATAGATAAAGAAAAAACTTGAGGAGTCAATAACAAAAAATAATTTTAAAATTTTGATAATAGTATTTGTTTGGGGAGAAATCAGGCACATGACACATTACTAAACATATTTAAAAGGGGATTCAGAGCTATCGTCAAGGTTTGATCTCAGTATCTCCTCAGAGTCTGATTACAGGACCTCTTATCAGAGTCTAGTTTTGAAGGTCTGTCTCCAGATCTAATCCAAAAGCTTTTTTCAGGGTTTGAAGTCAAGATCTCCATCAAAATCTGGATTCATGACTTTTTGGCAGGGTCTCCACTTCAGACCCTCCTCCGGAAAGACAGCAAAGATCATGGGAGGAGTAAGCTCGAAATATCAGCTTCTTAACGACACAGATCTTCTTAACAAGGAAATAGACAACTAGTTAATTACTTTCCGTTTCTTTAAGTTTGGCAATAG
This sequence comes from Zanthoxylum bungeanum, assembly GCA_019454045.1. Taxonomy (NCBI): domain Eukaryota; kingdom Viridiplantae; phylum Streptophyta; class Magnoliopsida; order Sapindales; family Rutaceae; genus Zanthoxylum; species Zanthoxylum bungeanum. The sequence continues at coordinate 22,181 of SKCR01042222.1, forward strand.
TCCAGAATATGGAGATTTCGAGATTCTAGAAAGTGGACCAGTTAGTACGAGACGTGAATGGAATGTAACAGTTATCCGTTTATTTTCCTTATAACAAAGCAATATAAATAGTATGAGAATCCCCAGAGCAACAGATCGATCTTTTGATATTCAAGTAATAACATAGCATTCTTTACCAACTTCTACATTCTTCTTTTAATTCCACTGTTTATAAAGTTCTACTGCACAAACAATTGGCGCCATATGTGTGAAACTGAGATGAAAAAATGTGTTTACAATTTCATGTAATCATTAAATCCAAGAAAATTCGCTCAACTAAACAAGTAAGAATGACCCTAAGGAATAAGGAGTCTAGAATCTATGTATCTGCTGCTCATCATGAGGAAGAAGTATCCAACCACCTGATACCTACGATGGACATCTTGGTAATCAGGAATGAAATGATGAAGCAGATGGACGACCAAATGCAAGCCATGAAAAAATAGTTATAGGAACATATGCAAATCGTACAAGAGAATCGGGAGCTCAAAGCCAAAATCCAGGGAATTGGCCCCATAAAAGACAAAAGAAAAAGGAAAGAAGGAGCCGCCGTCGAGGATCCCGTGAGGGGGAGCGTCCAGAGGAGAACATGGCACCTGTCCCACATAAGTTACTATGGCGGACCTGCAGTTGGAGCAGAGGTACGATGAGCCCTAGGCAGTACTTACAGAGGTTTTTTGACAAGATAAACACCATCAACACCCTAGACTCTAAATTAACAACAACATTCTTCGTCAGATGGTTTGTTAGTGGGTCTTACATTCACGAGGAATTCCTAAAAGTACCTCTGTATGACATGTCAGAGGTATGAACCATAGCAGAAGGCCTGCTAAAGGTGATGGAGAATAAAACCAAGATATCTCAACCCTCTACAATCACAGTGGCAGATCAAAGTCGCAGCAGGACCAGAAGCGAGCAAAATCAGGACTCAAGGAATAGAAGGTTCCAGAGAGACAAGAAATGAGCTTGGACCTTAGGAAATACTGAGGAGAAGGAAAAATACGAGTTAGAACCCAAACTGCCAAAGTGAGAGGATGACGAGATTTTCTATATGTCTACCCTACCCCTGGAGCAGATCTTCCACAAAGTGAAAAATCAAGGCTGCTGAGAGAGCCCTAATCGATAAAAGTGTCGAAAGAGCACCGGGATAATGGATGTATTGTGAGTTTCATAGGGATATAGGATATATAACCGCCAGAAGTAAAAATCTTTACGAGTAGCTAAAGGTGATCATAAAGAAGGGCAAGATGCTGGAGTATCTGAATATGAAGAGTCAGTTGAGAGCTGGGGCTCTACCTTGGGAAGTCAACTACCAGTAGCACCAAGGCCAGAAAGAAGACCAACAGATGTCTGAGGCAACGACAAATGGCAGGACCTGGGGAAATGAAACTACATGCTCATGAATGCATGAAATAGAAAGGCAGTGCCCAGAACATGGAATGTACATATGTGATTGGTGAAATCACACACGTAACGCAAACGCACGTATCGCTCAAGTAGTATAAAATATCGATCCCACGAGGACTTAATTTCTACTGTTGTTATTAATTGTTGATTCTATTTATTTACAGATATCTAATTAAGGGAGAAGATAATGATTGCTGATTGATTGGTTGAATATGGATTTACTAAATAAATAAATAAATAAAAATACAAAAGAAAATACTAAGGAAAATAAAATATGACCCAAATATCTAAGGTTGTGAATCCACACAATATTATCCTTATGATGAATTGATTCTCTTATATATGTGTAATAAATCAGTTAGTTAACCTGGAACACAAAGATATGCAAACACCTATTTCGATGGTCAGATGCAAACACCCAGTATAACTCAATTAATCATATTCCTATGTTAACCAAGTTATATGAATTCATTAAGTTCAAGTTCCAATTATGGCTACCCCTGCCTGACAGGAATATGTCTATCCTGGAAGGAAATCTTTTAAAGGTTATCTATCCTTAAGGAAGATCGTGAGCTATTGAATCTAAGGCTGAAATCAAAAATCCCTTTTCCAAGTTCAACCACATCAATCTTATTGGTGATCAGGCAAGAAGAAGCATTAAGCTTAAGATCCAATAAACAAACTAAAGAATTACCCATCATATAATTAAATCAATTATTAAGCATGTGAATATTGTGTTTCATCACTTCCCTAGAATACAAATAAAATGATGCGGTTAAGGGATCCACTTTTAGAAATCTCAGATTATTATAATATGGAAATTGTCAATATTACCCAATTAAGTTGAACCAGCCATAAAAGGCAGTGTTATTATTTATCTATAAACCAGCTATATAGGCGGTAATCATCTATCACCTAAAGACGGACCTTATAAGCGGTGTCACATTATATTACATAAATAAAACCAGCCATTAAGGCGGTATCAAATTTAATCCATATTATTAAATTACAATTTTCATATTATAAGTTATGTGAGATTAATCTACCTTTACTATTTATAATATATAAATTTGCGTGATAATTACCAACCGACCATGTAGGTGGTATCCTGATTAAGTCAAGTTATAATTAATTCCAACCGACCATAAATGTGGTATCCAATTTAGTCAGGTTAAAATCAATTTAATTAAGTCCAACCGACTATAGAAGCGGTATCCAATTAAGTCAGGTTTTAAGATAATTTATACATAATAATTTAAGGGAGATTAATCTAAATTATAATAATAAAATCTTCACCCTTCCCCCAGCGGAAATTTAACTACTAAACATAAAAGAAATAAAAATAAAATAAACTACTACTATTACTGAAAATAAAAATGCATAATTAAAAGTGAGAAAATTAAATAAATAAAAATAAAATCCTTATTCAGAACCTTAGGAAAGTACTACTACTATTACTACTACTAAAAATAAAAAAAAACATAAATTAAATAACTAAAACTTAACAAACAAGATACAATCCTTAATCCCATATTAGGAACTTTAGGAAGGTATGAAAATTTGAATTGAAATCGGCCTGAATTTATAGGCAAATCTTGGTGCCACGCGTCGCGACGCGTGAAGTGCTACGCGTCACGACCCGCCATTGATTTTCGACACATGGCACGTGCTTTACAGAGATGACGACACGTGGCACGCGGCTGTCGGCAGACTGAATTATTGGCTCGATGTCGCGACACTTGAATTTATATGCGTCGCAATGCTGACATCAGCAATGACGTGTATTGTTGATAGCATGAGATGATGACACGTGTCTGGCGCACGTTAGTAAGATTATTATGATGTTGACACGTGACAAACGCATTTTAGCAAGTGCGTATGATAGCAAGTTTCTATGATGTTGAAACATGTCCGGCGTACTTTAGCGGTCGCGACGCAGAAGGGTTACGCATCGCGACGCAGAAGGGTTACGCGTCGCGATGCAGAAATGACAGTTTTGTCCTTTTTTCACTGTTTTGGCCCTGATTTGATTCCAGTGATTCCCAAATCTTTATTTATCTACAAAATATCACAAAACACATAAAAATATTCATAAAACCCGAGAAATAATACATAATATTAGGTTAAAGGGGCGTAAAATAGTGATATATTTTCCGCTCATCACACCCTCAAACCTAATATTTTGCTAGTCCTCGAGCAAAACAACAAAATAAAATAAAATAAATATCTGAAATTAAACTAAGCTAAGCCACTTTCGTAGGGATCACAGTTGCATTTAGCGTATACAACAAGCCTTTAAACCCCTATGTGTCCCTAGTGGACGAGTTGTAGTCTCGTGAGGGCTTACAGTGACGATACCCACAAACGTCAATCTAATGCACAAAAAAGCAAAAAGACAAAAGAAAATAAATAAATAAAATAAACGAAAATAATAGCTATATATACAATGTCCTCAGAGAATGTCTAGCAACAAAGTTAAATGAACCTTCAAAATGGAAACTACAACTAAAATCCTTTCCTTTGAACAAAGTATCTAAATCAGACTCTGAGTGTGTGTGTGAATAGCTCTGTAAACAGCTTTGATTCTAAGTTATTAACTAGGTGAGTTTGTCTTAATTCTCAGTAGTTAATGGGTCAAACCAACCTGACTATCTAAAATTATTCTGTCTACTACAATATGCGCAAAGTGAGGTATGTGATGATGATTTTTTTTTTGTAACATCTTTAATCTATGTAGCGAGCTTTGGTCCAGTGACTCCTAAGCCAGTTGGCTTTAGGGCACTAGGTTTTGAAACACCCATACAGACTTAATTACTCGGATCTTAGATGTTAAAAGTTCTACGGTTTGACTTGAACAGTCACTGCTTACTGAGGCAAGACGTCTGGTTACTAAGTAGAAACTTTATTAATTAACTAACTCAAGCTTTCCCGTTTGACGCAAACAGTCACTGCTGATTAGGCAAGACGTCCGGTTACTAAGTACTAGCTTGGTTAGTTTTTATTCAACTTTTTTTTATCATACCGCACATTATAAATAAATGTAGACATAAACAGATATTCAGGCAAACGGTCATTCATCAACCACTGATTATTTCAACTAGTCACTTTGTCAATTCCTTATTATCTAACTGCTTCAGAATTATTTTTGTAAGTCAATATGAGTCTGACCTATATATTTTATTTTCAAAGAATAGGATATAAGTGAAATAAACATTTATCTTTTCCTAGAACTTCTTACAAAATATTGGAATCTGCTCATCGCTCATGTTGAGATGGCGAGCCATTTGTTGAAGCAGTTTCCTCATGGCCAAGCTATCTTGAATGATGAAGTCATTGCGAGTTTCCATTCGTTCTATGCGATGTGTCAGATATCGTGATCCTGATGGTCTTCGCGCTGGTTGAGGTTGCTGTGGTGGTACAGGTGCTGATGAGGATGATCCGGCATGAGCATGCCTCTCTGCTCGAAGTTGCTGGATAATGCGAGCAGTTAATGCAGTGGTGGGCTGCATCATCTCTTCCCTTGGGTCCATGGGTACCCTGGCCCGCGTGCATAGAGATGCAATTAAGTTGAAGTATAGCAGGCCAATTTGTGTTGAACGTATTGGCCAAGCTATGTTTGTCGATATCAGCCTACTGATATCAATGGTATATCCCTCCAGCAGATAATATATCAGGATCATTCGTTATTTAGTTACATTTGTAATATGGGTCCATGGCAGTAATGTTCGGGGTAAGGAAATGAAACCAAACCATGGTATCAGGCTTAAGATACCTAGAACTCATCTTTAAGTATTCCCGCTGCTACTCATTTCCCATACAACATTGGGGATGCAAAATGTCTCAGTGAGATGAGTCATATCTATATTTTCCCTAGCTGTCGAATATTCATCCGCCTCCATATCGGGCAACCCATAAAACCTATTGATAGTTGTACTATCGAACGTCACATGTTTTCCTCGTACTAATACTTGATACGCCTGATGTTCGTAAGCATTGGCGTAAAACTGATGGACGACCGGTACACAGACAGGGTGGGGCTGCTGGCAAAGCTTATGCCAGTGTCTGGATGAGATAATTCTGTCAATCTCAGGGAACTATTCGGGGTTAATCTCAAAACCTCTCTCGATTATTGAGGCTTTTTGTCTCATCCCTTTCTCACATCGCCGCTCAGCAGATGCCAATACAAACGTTGTCGCATCGAAACTCAGTTCGGCGGCCGCTGAGGTTCTTGGTCTTTTAGGGGCCATTTTCAATTTTTAATATTTCGACAGAACCTCCCATGATTTTTAAGATTTCCAAAATTCAACCTAAACTAACACTTCACAAAGTAATCCACAATCTTCACAACTTCGCCCCCAATTTCTATGAAATTAACTATAGCAGTAACCACAAATACTCACAATAACAAAAGATACTCACTTTTTTATTTTTATTTTTGGAAATAACAAAAAAAATTAAAAAAATTGAAGATCAATGGAAAACAGTACACAAATCGTGATGTCGAGCCTCAAATCCGAGTGATTCACGCACAAATGGAGGATGGGTGAGTGATTTGGTGAGATTTGGTAGTAGATTTGAGTGTTTGGTTGAGAGAGAAAATGAAAAGAAAATGAGAGAAAATGAGAGAAAATCAAAGGGGTAATGGAAGATGTGGAGTTTAATGAGTTTTTTGAGTGATTTGAAGGTGAAATCAAGTTTTGGGTGAAGAAAAATGAAGAAAAGATGAAGAAAAACGAAGAAGATGATAAAATGGAAATGAAAAGAAGATGTGGCGGCCACTGGTTTAAGATCTGATATCGCTTTCGTGTCACGACGCGCAGTGTTTATGCTTCGCGACACGGCGCCCTAAAGTTGAGGGTTCCGTGTTTAGGACAATGTGTCGCGACACGCTGGGTTTTATGTGTCGCGACACGGTTTTTTTTTTTGTTTTTTATTTTGTTTTGTTGTTTTGTTTTTTTTTTTTTGCAAAATGTGAACCTTTAAAATATATCCATTTAGATGCGTCTCAAGAATTGATTCCTTACTATGCCATCTCTGATGAATTAAATTTTTAACTTTGCGATTTTATCAAACTTTATTCCGTGATAACCCCGCTTTCACTGGTTTGCTTTGCCTAAAATGCTCCATCTATGTTTTTTCCTGCAAAATATAACACACAAAATTAAAAAATCTACAACATGTGTGAACAAAATTCAAAAATAAAAATTTAAATAAATTTTTTTTTGCAATGGTTTGCCTCCCAGCTAGCACTAAATTTTTCGTCTTCTGTAAGACGTGACTGAAGTCCATCCGTCAAAGAGGTTTCAGCGTGGTTTTGGACGTCCGATTAAAGACATTCCTATGAGCGTTGCTTTTGAAGGGTCTCTTCCAACGGTAAAGTGGCAAAAAGAATTTTGTCTCATTTAACCTTTTAAAACTTTGTCGCTCTAGTGGTTCCTGAAAAGAAAGAAAGAAAATCATGAGGTCTCGTATGGTGCTTGACTTGGAATGGGAGTTCCATTCTGTCAAGCTTCTGGGCGATATCTTTGATTTGTACTCCCCAAAACAGTGATGTTTCTTCTGAATGCATGAGATCTTCAATATGGTCATACATTTGCTCCTCCATTTGTTTTGCATCTTACTCCACTTTTTCTTCACAGATGAACTTCGGAATTTCATTGTTCAGCTCTTCATCAGTCATTTGTGAAATGCATGCTCCATAAGTGTCAACCCGAGGATGTAAATATGTGTCTGATTGTAGGCTTTTGTCCTTTATGGTTGATATGAATGGTTCGGGTAGCTCTTCTTCAAACATCAGTGCAATACATGCTCCAAGATCTTCATTTTGAGGATTCAGAGTTTCATCCTCACTTGTAATTGGTATAGACAGCTCCTCTACTTGTTCCTCATCAGAGTCTGATGAATAATAAAAATAAAATTGAGATTCTGCTGGTTCGGACTCCTGAACTGATACCTCTGATTCTTGATAATACTCAGCCTCTTCCTCTGTTAATGTGTCATCATGAAATGCTTGGTATTCGAAGGCTTCGTCAATGTTATTTGAATTTGCTCCGTGAGATATGTAATTCTAGTTGTTGATCATTTGTCTCATTTCATTTACCATCCTCTGTAAGGTTTTGATTTGATCCAGAAACGTTGCATCATGTTCAGCTTCCCGTTTCTCGAGCCTGTTTATCAACTGTCTTCCCACTGATGGTTCTGGTCCTTGAAGATCATAGGTTAATGGTGGATAACACGAAGAATGTGGTCCAGTGAAATATATTGGTTCATTATATGAAGGGATTTGATGGTTCTGCCACCCTGAATTATAGAGGTATATGCATTGATCGCTTTGGTGGTTACCATCACATATCTCACATCTCTCAATTGTGTTCTGTTGAGCAAATGTTGTATTGAATGGCTCTGACAGCCAATGATAGTTGTTGGGTTGGACAACATGCCTCAGAAAACCGGACTGTTGCTAACTGATTTGGGGTGTATCTTCACCTCCTAAAGCTCGTAATTCTCTTATCACCCAATGAAGATCCATTTTCAACCACCTGAAAAATAAAAGAAACAAATAAAAATTACAGATAAAAATAAAGAAAATTATATACAAGTAAATTAGATAGCTTCAAAATTAATAACTCAAGAAAAATAAGTCCCCGGCAACGGCGCCAAAAACTTGATCGGTGAAATCACACACGTAACGCAAACACACGTATCGCTCAAGTAGTATAAAAATATCAATCCCACGAGGACTTAATTTCTACTGTTGTTATTAATTGTTGATTCTATTTATTTACAGATATCTAATTAAAGGGAGAATTGAATTGTTGCTGATTGATTGGTTGAATGTGGATTTGCTAAATAAATAAAAATACAAAAGAAAATAATAAGGAAAATAAACAAAAGACACAAATATCTAGGGTTGTGATTCCACAAAATATTATCCTAATGATGAATTAATTCTCTTATATATGTGTAATAAATCAGTTTGTTAACCTGGAACACGAAGATATGCAAACGCCTCTTTCGATGGTCAGATGCAAACACCCAGTATAACACAATTAATCATATTCATATGTTAACCAAGTTACCTGAATTCATTAAGTTCAAGTTCCAATTATGGTTACCCCCGCTCGACAGGTATATGTCTATCCTGGAAGGAAATCTTTTAAGGGTTATCTATCCTTAAAGGGAGATCGTGAGCTATTGAATCTAAGGCTGAAACCTAAAATTCCTTTTCCAAGTTCATTTTAAGTGTACCACATCAATCTTATTGGTGATCAGGCAACAAGAAGCATTAAGCTTAAGATCCAATAAACAAACTAAAGAATTACCCATAGTATAATTAAATCAATTATTAAGCATGTGAATATTGTGTTTCATCACTTCCCTAGAATAAAAATAAAATACTGGGGTTATGGGATCCACTTTTAGAAATCTCAGATTAGTATAATATGAAAACTGTCAGTGTTACCTAATTAAGTTGAACCAGTCATAAAGACGGTGTTATTATTTATCCATAAACCACCCATATAGGCGGTAATCATCTGTCACCTAAGGACCGACCTTATAAGCAATGTCATATTATGTTATATAAATAAAACTAGCCATTAAGGCGGTATCAACTTTAATCCATGTTATTAAATTTCAATTTCCATATTATAAATTAGGTGAAATTAATCTACCTTTACTATTTCTAATTTAGAAATCTCCATTATTATAATATATAAATTTGCATGATAATTACCAACCGACCATATAGGCGGTATCCTGATTAAGTTAAGTTATAATTAATTCCAACCGACCATAAAGGCGATATCCAATTTAGTCAAGTTAAAATCAATTTAATTAAGTCCAACCGACCATAAAGGCGGTATCCAATTTAGTCAGGTTTTAAGATAATTTATATATTCTAGTTTAAGGGAGATTAATCTAAATTATAATAATAAAAACTTCACCATTCCCCCAGCGATAATTTAACTACTAAACATAAAAGAAATAAAAATAAAATAAACTACTACTATGACTGAAAATAAAAATGCATAATTAAAAGTGCGAAAATTAATTAAATAAAAATAAAATCCTTAGATCCTTATTCAGAACCTTAGGAAAGTACTACTACTACTACTAAAAATAAAAATACATAAATTAAATAACTAAAACTAAACAAACAAGATACAATCATTAATCCCCTATTAGGAACTTCAGGAAGGTATGAAAATTTGAATTGAAATCGGCTTGAATTTATAGACAAATCTTGGTGCACGCGTCGCGATGTGTGAAGTGCTGCGCGTCGCGACGCGCCGTTGATTTTCGACACGTGGCACACACTTTGGTGAGATGACGACATGTCGCACGTGGCTGTTGGCAGACTGAATTATTGGCTCGACATCGTGACACGTGAATTTATATGTGTCACGATGCTGACATCAGCAATGACGTGTATTGTCGGCAACATGAGATGATGAGACGTGTTTGGCGCACGTTAGCAAGATTGTTGTGATGTTGACACGTGACAGGCGCATTTTAGCAAGTGCGTATGATAGTAAGTTTCTATGATGTTGACATGTCTCCGGCGTACTTTAGCGGTCGTGACGCAGAATGGTTACATGTTGCGATGCAGAAATGACAGTTTTGCCTTCTTTGTCCGTTTTTCACTGTTTTGGCCCTCATTTGATTCCAGTGATTCCAAAATCTTTATTTATCTGTAAAATAACACAAAACACATAAAAATATTCATAAAACCGAGAAACAATACAGAATATTAGGTTAAAGGGGTGGGAAATAATGATATATTTTCCGCTTATCAATATGCATAAAAAATATTATAGGTAAAGATATTATACTTCTTCAATTTAAATGAAATATTCTTACCATTTGATTGACTAATATTCATTATGCCGTGGGCATTACCATAAACAAAGAAGACTCTGATATATGGTAGAAAAACCCATCAGAGCATGAACTTTCTAGATGTTAGACCCTAAACAGGGAACACCTATCAAGGTCTGACAAGAAAAAAAACTCTGATGTATGGTAGAAAAACCCATCAGAGCTTGAAGTTTCTAAATGTCAAACCCTAAAGAGGAATGCCTATCAAAGTCTGACACGATAAAAAAGACTCTGATGTATGATAGAAAAACCCACCAGAACATGAAATTTCTGAATGTTAGACCTTAAAGAGGGAATGAAAAGAAAACAAGACTCTGATGTACGGTAGAAAAACCCATTAGAGCATGAAGTTTCTAGATGTCAGACCCTAAAGAGGAAATGTCTATCTAGGTATGACATGATAAAGAAGACTTTGATGTATGATAGAATACCAATCAAATCATAAAATTTTTGGATGTCAGACTCTAAAGAGGGAATGCCTATCAGGGTTTGACATGACAAAGAATACTATACTATATGGTAGAAAAAACCATCATAGTATGAAGTTTTTAACCGTCAGACCCTATAAAGGAAATGTCTATCAAGGTCTGACGTTTAAAAATAAGACTATCTTGTATGGTAAGAAAACCATCAGAGCATGAAGTTTCCAAGCGTCAGACCCACAAAGGAAGTGCCTTTCTGGGTCTGGCAGGGAAAAATAAGACTATGATGTATAATAGAAAAAACCCATAAGGGCATGAAAGTTCCTGAAAGACAGATCTAGAGAGCAATTGCTTAACACAGTCTGACGGAGGAGGAAGACTTTGACAAACCTATCAGGATACCCAGATTTGAAACACCAAATCCAATGGGTACATGCCTACCAGAATCTGGTGAAAAAGTCTGAGAAGACCCTGTTGCGCGATAAATAAGTCCATCAAATCACAAGGGTGTCAGACCCTAAGAAGGAACGCCCATTAGGGTCTAACGTGGAATATAAAAGAAAATCATATAAAACACAACAACGATCCAAGAATCAACATTAAATAAAATGTTATATCACAGTAAGGAATTATATTATAATTAAATATTATGTTATATTTTTCGTTACAAAATATAAATCAGTACAGAATAAAAGAGTCAGCCCATCAGGGCATAAGATATAAAAGAGATGGATGAGTCATCTCTACCTCTGAAGGAAAATTGGCTCCGCTGCCAATCATTGGAGATCTGTTTAGCAATGTCGCATGCCTTCCATAGCAAGAAAACAACGGCATAATGATGCCTCTTCCGACGGTTTCCTTACTCTGCTTCATAGTCCCTGTAACTCGACGAGTATCAGCCCTTACCACTTCCCCTGAGGCTCTTATATGACTCAGAGTACCAGCTAGACTCCCTAGAGTAGTACATGATAATGAGAGTCTATGATGGATTTAAGACCTTCTGTGCCACCTCAGAATGGAAGAACTTCTAGGAATTGTGTAGCAATCCAAACAGAAAGGGGCTGCCATAATAGACTCAAATGGGTAGAATCTTGTATGCCAGGAAGAACCAACGTCCGTAGACGACTCTGGAATAAAATGGATAGGCTTTCCTCTGAATTTTTCCCCCAGTGCTGACTTAAGCCTTCGACATCTAGATGGCCCAACCCGCCAGTCTCATGAGGTTGACAGCCCATCCCAGCCATATACTTTAGTAATCTGCTGCTAAGGGTGAACTTATGCATGAGAGGGTCATTCTTTTCTAACCAAATACGTACATGATGGCTCACTAGAGTGTGTGCAAACTCCTCAAAAATTCAATGTTTGGACCTAGTTTCGTATTCAAATATAAAGATAAGACAGAAGGACCTGAAAAGAAAATACTTATTTTATTTATATGGAAAATAGTACAACTGATGAGAACCTGTCCAAAACAAGCCAAGAAAACCCACACGAGATTGAGATCGTTCCGAAGAATGCCAATGCAGTGCGGAATCAAAACTCTAAACTCTAAAGAGCAAGCAACAGAAACCTAGAGTGTTAAGGGGGTGCCACAAAGGCTTAACAAGCCTTTGATAAGCCAAATTCAATGAGAAAAAGTTGAGGGTTACCCAAGTCTCAAGAAAATAGTGATTTTTATTAAAAGATAGGTTGTTCTGTTACAATGAATAATGCCCCTTTAAAGAGGTGGCTAACCCTAATTCTACTTAAACATAATAAAACCCTAGTAAAATAAACCCAATAAGACATCGAATCCTTTAAATTTTCGTGCATGGCCTTTCTAATTTAATTAAAGTTCAGTCCATCACTTAAACATCATATAACCTTAAAAAATATAAAACATAAAAGTGATAAGGATACCTTGCGTCCAAATCTTGACCAAGAAGGATTTTGAATTGGACTTTTAAGTAAACTACAAATTTGTAGATCCATGAGTCTTCTTTTTAATGCAACTTGAATCAATAAAATCGGACATCAGATACGAATGTTATGGCCAAAATATAAAGATTTCACAAATCCCACCACTACTAATGCACCATTTGGAAATTAAGCCCAAAATCAATCAAGGCAGCCCATGCAAGTCCAAGACCCATTTTATTCTTGCTTTGGACATAATAAAGCCTTCATATAAAGTCTCATGCATGGCCTAAACTTTAGAACCCAATAAATCTTCCAAATCCACCAAAATTACCTAAATACACCAATCTGACCAAACCATGCAATCAACCACAACTTCAAGTTAACTTAGCCCAATAAACAGAGCTCATTCTAGATCACATCAAGGTACAAAAAAAAATTGAAGGCTCAAAGGCCATGTGCATTTATAATATATTATTTTTGGTAAGATCTTAGGCATAAGTAAGACCTACTGAAGCAGTGATTGCTCCCTCTGAAGATGGTACAACAGCTGGTGAAGCGGCTGAAGGAGACCCCACATCAGAGGCTGGAAAATCCACTACAGGGGCAAGTAGACCTAGAGGAGTATGAGGAGCCGAGAGCCTTAGAGGAACATGGAAGACCTCCTAGGCTGCCAATAAATGAGCACTTTGAGGGGAAGCTGCCCCTGAATAGGCCAGGACCAGGTCTGTGCCTGCTTGAAAATCTGTGGCAACGTTCAGTGATCTCGCATCCTCTGTAGTGTTGAGATTTATGCCCTAAAGCTTCATGTAATGTAAACGAAATTATTTATATGAAATAAAAGATGCATTATTCATCTATCAAATGTTTGCTTAAATCGTATATTATGAATTATGTTATTTACCCTTGATTACTTATGTGCCTTCAGGCTTAGTGTATGAGTGTCATACATAAGAGGATTTAAGTATGAAGTTATTAATCTAAAACAGTCCATAGAGAGCAAACAAAACTGGTACTTTATTTACGGTTTATCTATAACTGTGGTCTATTTTATAATTGTATGGTGACCTTCATTTGGGATCGTCTATGTGGTGACATGAGAATGAATGCATCTTATATGATATGATCATATAGGACTGGACCTAGATAGAAATGAGTTTCTTATAATATTCGTTAAATAAAGAAATTCATTTCAATCTACTAGATGATCATATATGGATTGATCTGAATCCTGAGTATACTACGGACACTTACATGGCAGGCTATGTCCTTTGATTTAAAAAGTTGAGGTTGGTGTAGCAATCCCGACAAATAGTTATGTACTTTGGGGATATGGTTTGGTATGTAATTGGGGACGTTTTACATAGATATGGAGTTCACTCCTTCTTGCGAAACGTAGATGAGTATCTTCCGTAAGGGTTGATTCGGTACTTGAACGATTAGAGCACTTAAGTCTTTCAATTGAAAATGGAAAGATTAACATTCATAATGGTTATGAATAAATCGTTCATTACTTAAAGTAAAAATAATTAGAGGGGTATAACGAATATTATGACTCGGCTCTTATTATGAGATACTCGTGAGGGGCCAATCTGTATGTAATGACTATATCAATGGACACCGACGTAAAATTTACTTTGTCACACATGAGATTTTATGTAAAATTTAATATAAGGTTTTCATTAAATAAATAAATATGAGATAATCATTTAAAATATTAAAAGGTTTGTAATTATTAAATTATATTTTATAATTTAATATATTATTTTGGAAAAATATAATTTTATAACCTCTCATTTACTAAATTAGTAGTTACACCTTTTTATTTTGACAATTAAATAATATCATTATTATAACATTATAGAAAATTTTGGTTGTTTTTTTTTAAAAATAAAAAATAAAAAACTTGGGCTGGCAAAAAGTATGGTGAGAAGGGGAAATGGTTTTTTATTTTTTGACAATAATTTAAACCCTAAATATAAAAGGAAAAAATATTTTCCTTTTCACCATAATTCATAATTTCAAAACCCTAGTCACCTTATTGTTCAAAGTTTTCTCTCAAGTGTTGAAAGAAAAAAAGAGTGAAAAAAAAATTATGGTGTGATAATTTTTCTCTAAAGTGTTTAGAGATTGGATTGTGAGTCAAGCCCATCCTTATTTTTATTGGTTGCGAGGCATAGAATGGAAGACCATTCGGAGTCAGAACAAAAATCATCTTCTTTTTCCTTTTTACATAAACACAGCAGTGAGTAGAAAATCTACTCAATGTCGTATATTGATATATATTTTGGGATTCGGTTTGTTTCGTGTTTAATCTAGAAAAATTCGGGAATACAAAGGGGTGATTCTAGGGTGTTGTGGGATTTTTTGGTGAGAAAAATTTGACCTGAAACACTGCTACATCACATGTATATTAGGGGCTGTTTTAGGTGAGCTGTGCGCGTTTGGGGTGCAAAACCGATCATATCTAAGCTGTTGTTCAGGGGCTATTCGGGGCTGAAATATTGTCAAAAATAGAAGCAAAATATCAGACCAGAGGCTAGTCAGATTCGACCATTAAAGGGAAAGGGCAGAAAAATTATCAAGGCCGATCCGGGTGCCTAAGCCGCTTCTGCTTCTATAGGAAAGTGGTTCCTACAATTGGTATCCGAGCGAGGTTGAAAAGTGTTCTTAACCCTTCTCTTTTTTTATTAAAAGTTTCTGTTTTTAATGATTTATATGAGATATAAAATTGATTGTATGCATGTTGTGATGAGTAGACACATTTTAATATTCATGTGATAAATTTTTGTATTAGATTCATGAGATGAATGTATTGCATTGATCGTAAATTTTTCTGACTCTTATTTTGTGTTAATTTTGATTTTGGGAATGTAAGGCCATAAGACCAATATTTTACAAGTGTTGTAAATTTATTTTCTTATGTAAAAAAATTTCAAGTTATAACATTCTATGTAATTTGATTTTGGTGAATTGACCTACCTTACAGTGGCACTTCACTAGTTAAGTCCAAGGGTTCCAAAACAACGGGTTACACTCACGAAGGAATGATTAAATGTTAATTGAAATTCCTTGATCAAATCAAACGATGGTTGGTTAATATAGGAATAAGAGTTATTCCCGTATATATTAATCAATTGAGATTGTCTCGATCTATAATGCAAATACTTGACTTACCCTACATCGGCACTTATTTGTGGGATGATAGATTTCTTATAATATCCCGAGTTTTTGGAATAATGCCGGGATGGTAATCGAAAATTGAAGTTTTTGTGTTAGAAAATAGATCAAATATTTTAAAGTGAAGTTTCGCGTTAGAAAATACGTGATTTCGAGAATCGGTTACATGATTTCTGATTTTATTGTTATACGGGTAAAAGTTTCTTATTTTAGCTATAAAGATAGCAAATGAACTCCGATTGAGTTGATTCTTGAACCATCAGATTCATTTTTCCAAGACGAATAACCTTTATGTTGAACACTTTTCAAAATTTACATCATAAGAGCTTCACAAATGTAAATTTTCGAGAAAGTTCCATGACAGGAGCGTGAATGTAATTTTCGGGGGTCTGAATGTAAATTTCAGAAACTTCTCTATATATACCTTTAAGTTTCAGGAAATTGCAAAAAGATGGCATAAACTCTCCACTCTCTCCACACGCCTCCCCAAAGTCCCAAACACGTTCTTGGTTTGTTGGTCGCGCCGGCGGCCTGCCGGCCGACGCGACCAGCCAAAGGGGTGCTCCGGCCACCCCTTCTCCTTATGGTGGCTGGCGGCAGCCAGGAACGCCGACGACGGCGTGAAAGGGAGAGAAAGGTACGTCGAATGGGTAACTCAATCCCGGCTTGTCGTTTCATTTCACGGCGCGAGCCACCTGCCAAATCGAAGCTCTCGGAGTGTACTACAAGATGGCAGTGGTGATTTTTTTTGATCTGTACTGGTTGCACGCGAAACGAGGGAGGAAGATTCAGATGAATAGTGACCTACTTGATCAATAGCTTCGATCAGAATTCCATCGATTCCAGTGCATTCGTGGGATCGTTTGGAGTCCGTATATGCCCTCGAAATCTCGTAAGACGTCCAGGTAAAAATCCACAAATTTCAAGTTTATAGTTAAATGTTCGGATGTATCCAGTAGCTTCGTAAAGTAGAGTATTGCTATAAATTGAATTTATTGAGTATTAGTATATTGAATATGTGCATTTGGTAGAATCCGAGTGAAAATGTAACGAGTTTCATCGATCCGATAGAATATACAAGTTTTCGGTAAAAGTGAATTTTTGCATATAATGATTTGTTTTGATTTTAACGATAGTTATGAGTTATATATGATATTAAGAACAAGTTTGGATAAATTCGGGTAGGTTCGGAGGGTTCAGGACCCTTCCATAGCTTTGCGGAAACTTTTTCGGAGGATTTTCCAGAAATACGTAAAACCGAGATTTTAGGTGAACTAGTAGCTTGGAATAGTTTGTAATTGTGTTTTAAGATTATTGAAACTGAAACACTTGAAAATAGACTTGATTTGTTATTCTGGAAAGATTCGAAATTTTATCGTAGTTTAGTCAAGAACTCTGTAAGTCATGATTTTGATGGCATTTCACCATTTGTTTGACAGATTGTGACTAGGACCTGGAGTGCTCTCGAAACCAGGTAAGTAACACATGTGATGAGTTCTCGAATTGTTCATTTCATAATTTTTTTTAAACATATATAAATATATATGATTGCGTGGAGATGATTGAAGGGTTTAAGATAGTTACAAGATGAATTTGAGAAAGGATTTCGAGATCGTGTATAGTTGAGTTAGTCGACCATCACAACTATGGATTTCGTTATTGTTATGATATGAAGTGAGTAGTTTGATGATCATAATGTCTGTATGAATGTATTGATGAGTTTAATGGCTACATGTATGTATTGATGCATGTAACTGTATGGACTCGTAATGGTATGTGTATGTATGGATGGTATGTACGGGTATGAATCTGTATCGATATGAACGCATCTATATGAATGAATATGGAAAGGTATAAGTATATGAACATGTATTCAAAAATGAATATAAGTTTAGACATGAAGATTGATAAAAGGCCATGGTACTTGAATTCGAAAGAATACGTCTATTTGTATGTTTGAAACATGTGTATGTATGTGGGTATTTGAATGATGTTTTAGAGTGTTTGTTATGGATGTGCTTGTGTATGCGAAGTCGTGCGATGAGTTTGGTGTGCCGCGATATATATGCATGAATGTAGGTTTAATTGGTTGATGGTTTCGTGGTATAGTAGTCAAGCTGGTTAGGAATCCGTTCGGACGTAATTTATCTCATACCTATTCTAAAATAGGTAATGAGTCCTGTACGAGCAATGTATGTGTAAGCCAGCCATATGTATATATTGTTTGATCATGTGCCTTGTGATGTATTGGTTGCTTTGTGTGCTTTGTGGTTAGTTGCACGATGATTGTGTGTGTGACTGTGTATATGTACGTGTATGATAGAACTCGTAGATTATATTGATAATGGGTGCTTATGTGAAATGAAGAATGAAAGAATGAATTTGAAAACAAATGTGAGCAATAAATGTTATAAAGCGTGTATGTTAAGTTATATTGGTATGTATGTATATATATAAGAATTTTGGAATTGTTTTTAGCATGTATATAAGATAGATGTGCTACAGTATGTGTAAATGCATATAAATCCTGAATGTTAAGCCATTGTAAGGTTACTGTAATTAAAGGAAGTTAAGGGAGGTTTGTTTTGGTATTGAGGAAAGTTATTTAACATACTGATTTGATGATATTTCAAAATTAGATAATTGTGATAAAAGTATAGATGTATGACTTTGCAGGTCCAGCATTTATCTCTTGACTTTTTGTAATTCTCTTCTTCTCACCTATTCCCCTCAATGTTAATGAGGTTTCTTATTGTATTATATAATTGGGTAGAAGTTAGAATAGTGCTAGCTGGGGAGAGGAAAATGAGTGATTGTTCTAGGATAATTTGTGAGATATCCATCCGCATATCATTATTATTTTTTATTTAGCGCCCTTATTATGCTTTTAGAATGCATGCTTAAGGGTGTATGATGAGACCTAATCAAAGATAATTAATTGGTTGCCAATTACGCGAAAAACTAACCCCGATCTTTCTAGTCATCTTAATTGCAATAGTCTAACTATTCAATTAACGATTTTTGGGTACAGTCCAACTGTTACAAAAAATAATAAAATATTAGTCCAACTAATAAATAAATAAAATGACGAAATAATTTGAAAGCGCGTATTTGGTAAGTATTTGAACGAAATTGCAAAATCAATACTAGCCTCCACTGTTTTTCCGGCGAGCCTCTAACCATCTGTTGAGTACTTGGGAAACCTAGTTTCCTAGTGGGCTAGGATCCCGTTAAATAACACACAACCTTGACTTTGGCCAACAAGCTGTATGATATTTAACTATGTAGATCTCTAAGATCAATTGGATCTCATCCAATTCCTAGATCCGGTAGGTGCACCTCCAAGTCCGAAACATATATACAATAGATATGCCAATATATCCAATATTTTTCCTAACCTTTTCCTCTAAATCAACTAAACCTCATTAACATTGAGGGTAATGGGTGAGAAGAGAATTACAAAAAGTCGAGAGATAAATGCTGGACACGCATGTCCAATTTAATAAATTCTAAATTTATTACAATAATTTCCAAAATTGCCCTCACCCATATAATATCCATCCGATATACATTATTCATACAATACATCCATGTATTCACACAAAGCATGTTATTCAATCAATCTAATCCAATTAATTAATCTTAGAATTAAGTGATCATCCAATGTTCAAACAACGATTTGATTTGCGCGAGTCCAACTCGTTTGAGAATAAGTACTCAAAGTGCGTATTCTCTAATTATATTGAACTACAATTTTAAATCCAATTTAATTTGTATTTAATACTAATTCTTTATTTAATTCCAATTAAATAATTACATTTTTAATGTTCCTTTACGATTTAGATTCTAAATCTAATCTTAATGGGTCTCAAAGCCCAATTAACATCCAATGTCAATTAATTAAAGTCCAATGGGCTTTCAATTAATTTCTTAAGGCATGGACTTTGGCAACCAAAGCCCAATAAGGAATCACCATTTGCCATAAAATTAATTTTGGCCCATTAGGACCAATTAATTATTTAAAGGCCCATTTATTATATTTGGACTTAATCGTATGGTTTTGGCATTGGTTTGTTGGCCAAAGTCAAGATCAATGTCCATCGCGGATGTGTTTGAACCATGAATGCTTTGTTCCATATCGCATATCTTGGGCAAGTTGTGATTTGTTGGCCAAAGTCAAGGTCATTTCTTGTTCATCGACATGGATTACGAAGTTTTCCAAGGTCAATGAGTCCCGCTTAACTAGAATCATTAAGCTTGTTGAGCAAAAGCCAATGAGACATTATCATGGGCGAAAATGTCTTTAATGGCGCAAACTTTCCTGACTGGGATATGAACCTCAAGATTGTCCTGGCGGCTGAGAGGATGCTCTATATGATAGAGAGACCTCTCGGGCCTAAGCCCGGAAATGAGCAGCCACTTGAGCTTGAGCTTTGGAAGACTCATAGCGATGACAACTCAACTGCTCAATCTGTCATGCTCACTGCGATGACCCCTCAATTTCATCGCCAAAACAATGGACTGGATCCCTATATTATGATGGCAAAATTGAAGGACCTTCATCGATCTAACCTTAGATCGCAAATGTATGAATTGTAGAAGAAGCTCTTTCACTCTCGAATGTAAGAGGGTACATCTGACGAGCACCATGTGTCGCAGATGATTACTGACAGTGACAGCTGGGTCAGCTAGGTATAGCCTTTGAGGTTGAGACTTCTATAGATTTGATCTTACAGTCTATTCCTGACAGCTGGAGTGGGTTCATCATGAACTACAATATGATGAACCAAGACCATACTATTGGAGAGCTGATGGCAATGCTGCGTGAAGTAGAAAAAGAGCTATTGAAGGGCAAAAAGCGCGAGGCGCACTTCGCTTCAACATCTTAGTGTTGGGTTCTCTAAGAACAACCTAATTCCGTTATGAAATCTAATTTCATTTAATATATCGAATATATTATTTTAACGATTAATTCCGAATTAATCGTTCTCTCTCTTCTAGTTGAATTTTATCCCAGATAAAATCTCTCCGCAATTAATCATAGATTAATTTTATCTCTCTTCCAATTAATCACAGATTAATTATGTTCGAGTCATACATCATCGGTGAATCTTCGGGAAGTGACCCATGAGATCCCTGGATATATTGGCAGTAAATTCGGTCGTCGGAATATCCGAACACGTGCGTAACTGGTACCACGTTTTTACCAATTTACGAGACATGGTTGGCTTCTAGCACAGCACCGTGCCTACCCAATTCTCCAAAATATTCTTTTAAGGAATATGTAATCTGTGTCAGGCGTAGTATACATAGTATTGCGTATTACGATCCAGTATCGAATGTCACATGCTAGGCCTGAGGCTGGAATTGTGTCTGCCCCGTACGAAGCATATATCGGATCTCTAGTAACTAGTCTCTTAATACACTACGATTCTCATCTTATCCTGATGATTGCAATACTAAAGAGTACTAGTTTCGTATCCTACGTGATCATCATCTCCATATGACTGGAGTGATACTTCCATCTTGACATCACACCCAATACACTACGATTCTCAGTATACCCAGAAGAGTTGTACACAGAACCTGTTAAAGCCCCAGATGATCAAAACCAAAGTATACTGATTGTCGCAAGTATTAGCGATGCAAGTCTCAGGTTAAAACCAAATACACCTACCCTGATTTGGACTCCCATAGACACATAGTCATACTACCAATGGGATTCCGAGGGGTCTATCCAGAGCGAATCTGTTTCCGTACCATCAGTAAACAGAACCTCCTATTACACTTGCATGAGTATCCAATACCCAAATATATGAGAACTACGCTGTTACGCTTCCATAACACGCATAAGTGTAATACTAGTCTATTCCGTATTATCGATGTCCAGTCTCGATAACACTACGACTAGGGATATTTAATGATTAAACCTTAGTGGATAAATACTGTCTCATATCTTATTAATCCGGAACTAATCATATAGACTTTTATCATTTATATATCCCGGTAATCCAATTATAAATGATAAAAGAACAATTTCCTTTGTCACATAGTTAATTTGTACAACAACACCATGTTCTGTACAAATAGTGATGCTATGGGTCATAATTGTCTAAAAATCTCCCACTTTGCTTATAGCTAATCACTCAAGTTTCCTACACCTGAACTATGTACGGGTCGCTCAAACTTCTACTGAGAAACAGCTTTAGTCAGCAGATTTCCAATGTTATCATCTGATGTGATTTATTCGATCATCCCATCACCACGATGTATGATCCGACAAATCAGATGAAATAGTTGAAGTATATACTTGGATCGTTGATGAGACCATTAATTCTTTAGCATGTGCTGTAGCATAGCTCAGCTGCTAACAGAACTACTCCTAATCTAATTAGGAATTTTACAGATCCAAAATTTCTTCTTTTGCTGCCTCAGCTGCAACAATATTCCGCTTTTGTTGTTTATTCGGCAACAACATCTTGCTTGGAAGATTTCCAACTCACTGTTCCGTTATTCAAACTATATAGTACCCTTATTACGACTAATAGTCATTTTTTTATCGGTTAGGAAACTTGCAAATGTTAACCCAGTCATTTCAAGTTCTCATTCTCCATAAATTAAGAACGCATCCTTAGTTCGTCTAAGATACTTAAGGATGTTATTAACATCAATCCAGTGACTATCACTTGGATTGGCCGATTGTGACTCCATATGCTCAAAGCCTATGAGACACCAGGTCACGTAAATCTTTTCAATGTACGAGTTCTCGCAGAGTGCCAACAACTTTTAGATCTATCCCAGTAGATCCTTATTCTTAGAATAAATGTTGTCTCTCCCAAGTAATCTACGGAGAATTTTCATGAAAAACAAGCTTTCACCGATTGTATTATGGGAATGTCATTTCCAAGAAATGATATGTCATCATTATATAAGACAATCATTATCAGTGCGCTCCCACTAACCTTCTTATATACACAAGAATTATATTCGTTTAGAATTAAATCATATACCATTATGATTACATCAAAACACTGGTTCCAAGAACGAAATGCTTGCTTCAATCCATAAATGGATCAACTTAACTTGCAAACCTTGTTTGCATGTTTTGGCACGAAAAAACCGTCAGGATGTTGTAAACATCCTCCAAAAGGTTTCCGTTAAGGAAAATGATTTTGACGTTCAGCTGCCATATTTCATAAATGAAATATGTAACATTAGCAAGCATCATGAAAATGGATTTTACCACGACAACGGGTAAAAGTTTTCGTCGTAATCGACACTATGTTGATGACGATACCTTTTATGTACAAGCCTAGCTGTGTAAATTTTTATGTTGCCATCCATGTATGTCTTCATTGAAGACTCATATAGTACCAATAGGCACAATGCCTTCCGGTACAACAACCAGTGTCCAAACTTGGTTGGTATACATGGAATCCATTTCGGACTTCATGGCATTTTTCCATGAAGAGGGAGTCGATACCTTGTATCACTTCCTCATACGTAGCCGGTTCGTCTTCCTCAATAAGATTGAAAACTTCATGAGGTGAGATCAGAAACCCATACCTCCCAGGTTATTTTCTGACTCTCTCCGACTTACGCGGTTCTTGTGTATTCGAAGTTTTTGGTACAATTTCATCCTTGATGAACTGTTTGTGTTCCGTTAAGGAATCGGTGTCTGGAACAGTATTACTCCGATTTTCATCGAGTTTTACTTTCCTCCCACTTACCACTGCATAAAGGTATTCCTCTTAGGAAAACCGCATGGAGATCAACAATTATATTGTTCTCTTGTGAGGTTGTATAAGTACTATACTTTGGTTTCCCTAGGAAAACATATAAATAAGCACTTATCCGATTTTGGGTTCTAGTTTGGTATCATCCAAACATATGCCCAACATTCCCAAATCTTCAGGAATGAGAAACCTAGTTTATTTCCTGTTCATATCTAATATGAAGTCTGTCTAACAGATTTTCATGGAACCTTATTCAAAATAGTATTGCACTGTTTAATGTGTATCATAAGAAGGAAAATTGGTAGCTCAAAGCGACTCATCATTAACCTAACTATGTCCAACAAAGTTTGGTTTCTCTGTTCGGACACACCGTCAAATTGAGGTGTTCCGAGAGAAGTCCACTGTGAAAGAATACCATACTCTTTCAAATAGTTGAGAAACTTATTGCTCAAGTATCTCCATCACACTCCAATCATGATGTTTTAATACTCTTGCTGATCTATTTTTATACTTCGTGTCGAAACTCTTTGAATTTTACCAAAAGTTTTCGATTTATGTTTCACAAGAAACACATAACCATAACGCGATGCCACATCCGTAAAGGTTGCGAAGTATTCATATCCACCTCTAGCCTAGCTAGATATGGGCCCACTTACGTCACTAGAACGAGGGCTAACAGATCGGTGGCACTTGTACTTTTACCAAGTAATAGGTGTTTTAGGCACTTTGCCCAATAAACTAGATTCGTAGACATCATTTGAATAGAATCAAATCCGTCCTAGTACCCACTCTTTGAAAGTGTGGGTATACGAGTATTGTTAATGTGTCCCAGACAACAATGCCACAAATAAGTCTCATCTGATTAATTCAGTTTGAGCTATTTGTTTGTCATGTTATATGTTTGAGATTCATTTATATTCAAAATATAATACTGTTATTCACATCTAATGTGTTTATCTCAATATCATCTTTATAAAACAAAACACTTAGTGTTCTAGAATATAATGGTATACCCGCAACGGGTTAAACGTAGATATATAGATAATTTTTCTAGTCAAACTAGGTACATTATAACAGTTTCCTAATTTAAGTACATGCCAAAACTTAGGTTTCTACGGTTAAAACAGCGACTCTCGTCCTGTTTCCGACTCGTAGGTAGATCTCAACTGAAGTCAGTCTCCTGCTAATCAGCAGATTCTGCACATCAGTATATATTTATGTACCACATCTAGTATAAAAAAATACAATTTTGAAACTAATAGTGAACATGTTTATGACAAACATACTTGAAGCCGGAGCCTTGCCCCGCCTTCACTTCCTTCATGTCTGCCTTGTCCATACGGCAGTCACGCTTCCAGTGACTCCGTTTGCCACAGTTTAGGCATACATCTTGGGATATGTCATTTGTCTTCCTAGAAGACTGTGACGATTTTGCTTTGGCCCATTTTAGAAGCTCTGGCCGCCTCCAAGAGCATAGCCATCAACTCTACAAGAGTTTTCTCTTGGTTCATAAGATCAAATATTTGGTAGTCTCGGCCATGTAGGTAATGCCCAGCTAACCTAGCTGATCGATGTCACAATCATCTACGACACCTAGTGCTCGACAGATGTACCCTCTGACATACGCGAGTGAAAGAGCTTCTTTTGCAATTCGTACTTCTAAGATCTAAGGTTAGATCTATGAAGATCCTTTAATTTCATCATCATTGTATAAAGATCTAATCCTTAATTCTGATGACGGAATTAAAGAGTCATTGCGGTAAGCATAACGGATTGAGCACTAAAGTTATCATCACCATGAGTCTTCCAAAACTCATGCTCCACTATTTGCTCAACTCCGGGCTCAGGCCTGAGATGTCACTGTATCAAATAGAATAACTTCTCAGTTTCTAGGACTATCCTGAGGTTCTATTCCCTATCTGAAAATTAAAGCCGTTTAAAGATATTTTCACATAGGATTATGTTTTAAACGCCAATCTTTCAGTTATCTTGATTCCAAGTCTAACTATCCAATCAACGATTTCAGGTACAATCGATATAATAATTTCTATAGTCTAACTATATAATCAAATACAATTGATTGGTTTATTCAAATGTATTGATTACTATAATCCAATTATATAACCAACTACAAATGAAGTAGTTTGAATACAGTCTAACTGTTAAAATAAAACAACAGTAAAATATTTAAATAATGACGAAAAATGAAATGAGGGCGTATTGACAAGTATCTAAACGAAATTGGAAATTTAATATTTGCCTCCCACTATTTTTCGGCGAGCCTCTAACCCTCTATTGAGTACTCGGGAAACCTAGTTTCCTAGTGGGCTAGGATCCCGTTAAATAGCACACAACCTTGACTTTGGCCAACAAGTTGTATGAAACTTAACTAGGTAGATATCTAAGATCAATTGGATCTCATCCAATTCCTAGATCCAGTAGGTGGACATCCAAGTCCGAAACATATATCTGATATATGCCAATACATCCAATATATTGCCTAACCTTTTCCTCTAAATCAACAAAGCCTTGGCTTTGGCACAACAAGCTTAATGATTCCAGTTAAGCGGGACCCATTGACTTTGGAAAGCTTCGTAATCGATGTCGATAGACAAGAAGTGATCTTGAATTTGGCCAACAAATCACAACTTGGACAAGACATGCGATATGGAACAAAGCCTTCATGATTCAAACACATCCGCGATGGACAAAGGTCTTGACTTTGGCCAACAAACCAGTGCTAATCTTGGATCTTAAGAATGAATCATTCAATGGAAGGAAAACGCTTAATATTTATTGAGGGTTTTTCGCGTAATTGGCAACCAATTAATTATCTTTGATTATGTCTCATCATACACCCTTAAACATGCATTCTAAAAGCATAATAAGGCTCGATAAATAAATTAATAATGATATACGGATGGATATCTTACAAATTCTTCCTAGAACAAATCACTCCATTTCTCTCTCCCGCTAGCACTATTCTTACTTCTACCCAATTACATAACACTTCTAAAGAAACCTCATTTACATCAAGGGGAATATGTGAGAAGAGAAGTACAAAGAGTTAAGAGGTAATAGGCTGGACACGCAGGTCCAATTTAATAAATTCTAAATTTATTACAACAATTTCCAAAATTGCCCTCACCCATCTAATATCCATCCGATATACATTATTCATACATCACATCCATGTATTCACACCAAACATGTTATCAATCAATCTAATCCATTAATTAATCTTTAATTAATGACCATCCAATGTTCAAACAACGATTTGATTGCGCGAGTCCAACTCGTTTAAGAATAAGTACTCAAAGTACGAATTCTTGAATTATATCAAACTATATATTAAATCCCATTTAATTTGTATTCAATACTAATTCTTTATTAATTCCAAATTAAATAATTACACTTTTGATGTGCCTTTATGACTTAGATTCCAAATCTAATCTTAATTGGTCTCAAAGCCCAATTAACATCCAATGTCAATTTATTAAAGACCAATGGGCTTTTAATTAATTCAAAGGCATAGACTTTGGCAACCAAATCCCAATAAGGAATCACCATTTGCCACAAAATTAATTTTAGCCCATTAGGCCCAATTAATTATTTAAGTCCCATTTATTATATTTGGACTTTATGGAAATGGTTTTAGTCCCAATTGGATCCAACCAATTATCCTAAACCATACTTGGCCCAACCAAGCCCATTAAGCCCAAATACAACATTTTTAGCCCAATTCCAAATTAAGCCCAATTAATTTAATCATAATATTCCAAATTTCACAATTATTTAATTAAAGTGTATTGACCATAATTAATTAGTTAAATTAATATTTCCAAAACACCAGTTACACTAATTAATCATGCTTTAATATCTTCAATACATGTCTAACATTATTGAATCAAAATCAAGTCATTTACATGCTCTTAACTCAAGGCAATCTCGGGATTTTTATATCCGATTTTGATTTCAGTCCAATTAAATCACAAATCAATATCCAAGCATTTTAAACACATCCAATGGTCTAATAAAAATCAAAATCACCATGAGCTATAAAAGGTTACATATTCGGCCAAGCCCTAAAATTTGGGGAAAATTAGTCCAATTAATTTTTCATCAAATTGATCATACATAACTCTAAGTTATCAATATGTAAGCATACTCAAACAAATAATTTGATCAAATCATGCTCAAATCAAAAATACCCAAATTCAAGTATATAAACCCTAAGTCAATTTCATGCTTAATTTAGGCTATGATACCATTGTTGGTTTCTCTATGAACAACCTAGGATCAATTAAGCATTAAAATCATTTGAATACGCAAAGAAGTAGCAGAAATACTCACTTTGATCGGCTTGGATGTTGGCGGAGAGTTCAAAACTTTTGCTCCTTGTGTTGTTGCTCCAAGCTTCTCCTTTGATGTATGTTGAGCTTCCAAGCTTGTCCTTGAATTCCAAACTCATGGATTAATGTCCCTAACACCTTTGAATGACTCATTTAATGTGCTAGCATCCAAGATTTTGATTCAAAATCATCAAGTGTGAACCCTTGAGTTCACGCCATTTTGGAGAGAAAGAGAAGGCCAAATTCGGCCATAGAGAAGAAAGAGAGATTGTGTAAAAAATTGATTTCCAAAATCAAGTATATTCAATTACCAAACTCAAAGTCAGTAAATGTCTTTCATATGTCTCTTAAGTTTGTGTAAGCTACAAGTTATCTCCAACAACTTACATCAACCAAAAAGTTAGATAAAGTTGACTAGGTGATGTGTCTTCTGTGGGCCCCACTTTAATTCAAGATCCGAGTGGGCCCGCAAACACATTCCGGGCTCGGGTTCGTTAATTCTGAATTAACGAATTTTCCATTGCGACTTAATTAAATCAAATTTAATTAAATAATTATGCCTAGCAAAATTACTATTAAAGTCGCTCGCGAATTAATTCTAAATTAAATTCGTTCGCCCGAATTAAAATCAAATTTTAATTCCGTTATGAAATCTAATTTCATTTAATATATCGAATATATTATTTTAACGATTAATTCTGAAATAATCATTCTCTCTCTTCTAGTTGAATTTGTGTCCCAGATAAAATCTCTCCGCAATTAATCCTAGATTAATTTTCTCTCTCTTCCAATTAATCCCAGATTAAATATGTTCGAGTCATACGTCATCGTTGAATCTTTGGGAAGTGACCAATGAGATCCCTGGATATATTGGCAGTAAATTCGGTCGTCGGACTATCCGAACACGTGCGTACCCAGTACCACATTCTTACCGATTTACGAGACATGGTTGGTTCTAGCAAAGCACCGTGCCTACCCAATTCTCCAGAAATATTCTTTTAAGGAAAATGTAATCTGTGTCAGACGTAGTATACGTAGTATTGCGTATTACGATCCAGTATCGAATGTCACATGCTAGGCCTAGGGCTGGAATTGTGTCTGCCCCGTACGAAGCATATATCGGATCTCTGGTAACTAGTCTCTTAATCGGATAATCATGACCTAGTCATATTATCCCGATCATTGCAGTACTAAAGAATACTAGTTATGTATCCTACATGATCATCATCTCCATTTGACTGGAGTGATACTTCCATCTTGACATCATACCCAATACACTACGATTCTCAGTATACCCAGAAGAGGCGTCACAGAACCTGTTAAAGCCCCGGATGACCAATACCAAAGTATACTGATTGTCGCAAGTATTAGCGATGCAAGTCTCAGGTTAAGACTAAATATACCTACCCTGATTCGGACTCCCATAGACACCTAGTCATACTACCAATGGGATTCTGAGGGGTCTATCTAGAGCGAAGCTGTTTCCGTACCATCGGTAAACAGAACCTCCTATTACACTTGCATTAGTATCCAATACCCAAATATATGAGAACTATGATGTTACGCTTCCATAACACGCACAAGTGTAATACTAGTCTATTCCGCATTATCGATGTCCAGTCTCGATAATACTACGACTAGGGATATTTAATGATTAAACCTTAGTGGATTAATACTGTCTCATATCTTATTAATCCGGAACTAATCATATGGACTTTTATCATTTATATATCCCGGTAATCCAATTACAAATGATAAAAGAGCAATTTCCTTTGTCACATAGTTAATTTGTACAACAACACCATGTTATGTACAAATAGTGATGCTATGGGTCATAATTGTCCAACACTCAGTCTCCCAAGGCTTGGCCGAAGGCTACTGGAGGTGTAAAGAAGAAGAAGAAGAAGGGCAAGGCCAAATCGTCAAAGTCTTCTGGGAAGGAAAAAGACAAATCCCAAGATGTATGCCTGCAGTGTGGCAAACGGGGCAACTGGAAGCGTGACTGCCGTGAGTACAAGGCGCACATGAAGGAAATCAAAGCAGGCAAGGCACCGGCTTCAGGTATGTTTTTTTTATAGAAATAAACATGTCTACTTCTAGTTTTAAAAATTGGATTTTTGATTCTGGTTGTGGTACTCATATATGTACTGATATACAGGATCTACAGATTAGCAGGAGACTAGCTTCAGGAGAGATAGACCTCCGAGTTTGAAATGGGACTAGAGTCGCCGTTTTGGCCGTTGGGACTTATATTTTGGAACTGCCCTCGGGGCGTGTACTAAACTTATCAGACTGTTATTATGTACCTAGTTTGACTAGGAATATTATATTTGTATCTTTATTAGCCCAATGTGGGTATACTTTTGTTTTTAGAAACACTGGGTGTTTTATGTATAAAAATGATATGGAGATATGCAGTGCTGATGTGAATAATGGTCTTTATATTTTGAATATAAATCAATCTCAAACATATAATGTAACAAACAAAAGGCTTAAAGTAAGTAACCAAGATGAAACTTATATGTGGCATTGTCTTCTGGGACACATTAACAAAACTCGTATATCCACACTTTCGAATGGTGGGTACTTGGACGGATTTGATCCAAATTCATATGACATCTGCGAATCTTGTTTAGAGCGAATCTACAAATTCCTAGGAGCCATATGTGCAGTATATGAAGGAGAACAAAATGTAGAGCCATATGTTCAATATGGTGAGTCTGTGAATTATGTCAGCAATTACACCAGACAATGCCACAACCTCTACCCCAATAGCTATAACCCTGGGTGGTAGGACCACCCTAATTTTGGATGGAAGAATAACACAAGGGCAGGACAATAGGAAAGACACAATGCTCCCCTATGATACCAGCAGCAGAGTAATGGACAAGGGCATGCAAAAAATCTGGGCATGAAGGACATGACCATAGACATGCTCAAGAAATAAGAGGCCAAGTATGATGTGTTCTTTCAAAGTCAAGCAACATCCATGAAAGTACTGGAAAATCAAATCAAACAACTAGCCAATAATCAAAACTAGAGGCATCAATGGGCTCTCATAACTGACATAAAAGTCAATCCCGAAGAGAAGCAAATGAATTTTGTAATGTTATCACAGTAAGCACTGAGAAAGCACTAGTAGAAGAAACCTCTATGGACTCCAAACCAGGGAAACAAGAAACCAAAAAAGTTAATTGTACTTTGAACCACAACCTTCATTCCCCACTAGGCTGATGTCACAGAAAAAACTGAAGGAGTAGACAGAGAAGTAGAAAAGAAGAATAGTGAAAACTTCAAAAGTGTGCAAATATATTAAGGAAGAATGCTTACAGAGGTGTGTAGTGCAATATTACAAAGAACGACTGCGACCAAATGCAATGATCCATGTATCTTCATCATAACATGTACTATTATAGATTGTGAATCAAAGGTACTATGTGATTTAGGGTTGTGGATTAATTTAGTGAGTCTACCTATGCAAAGCGGTTAAGGTATCATAAGTTGAAACCAACCTCCATATCGCTGCAGTTCACGGATAAAACCACCTAAGTGCCTAAAGGAAAAATAAAAGATGTGATGGTGAATGTAGGTGACTTTGAGATTCCAATGGACTTTATTATTCTGGAAATCAAAGAGAATGTCGAGATACCTTTATTTTGGGAAGGCCATTTCTGGCAACATCGGGGACAACTATCGATGTATAGAAAGGTCTTCTCACCTTCAGAGTTAATGGAGAGGAGTTGGTTATCAAGGTGTTCGACCTTGCGATAGGTCAAGAAAGTCACGAGAGTAGTGTCGTGATGGAAACAGTGGAAGGGAAACAAGAATTACATATAGAATCGCAGATAGAGAGGGTGGTTGATGAAGCGACAGTGTGTGGAGACCCAAAGGCAAACTTACCAGAAAAGTACCACAATATAGCTACAATGAGCCATCAATTTGACACCACGACTAACCATGTTATAACCTAACCAAAACCACCAGACCCTACTCTAACCCGACCACAATAAAAAGAACCAAAAAAACCTTACGGTATGCCAAAACAGTCAACAAATGCATCATCTGAGGTGCACAACAATGGAAAAAATATGGTCAAGAGTGGCAGATCAAGGGAACAAGGCTAGTACATGAACATCCAAATATGTACTGCCTCACATAAGAAAAAGACTCGAGAGTATGAAGGATGCATCTCCCTTGAGTATTAGAATTGAAGCCACCATGACCATTCGAAGGGTTACGTCTAGATGAAGACATTAAACTTAGCGCTAGTGGAGGGCAACCCACACATTTATTTATTTGTGTTTATTTATATTTTTTTAGTTGATTTTTATTTATTGTATGTCAAAATTACATGTTTACAAGTTTGCAACTGTAATTACGTAGGAATTGGCACCAGTGGCTCACTCCATGCAGCTAAAATTGACCAACAACTAAAGTAGTATGCGTCATGACACACCTCTTTCACGTCGCGACGCTCCACAAAGTAAAAATGAGTCAGGGAGTGTGAATCTGTTCGCGCACGATGTCGGTCCATGTGACACTTTTCCTCTTTAGTTTATCTTGTTACATTGGGGATAATGTAACTTTCAAGTCTGGGGGTGTGTGTCTGCTTGTGGCGCGTGATGCGCGTGGGTTGACTACTGGATGGCACGTGCGGCGCGTGAAGGCATCCCTGATCTCCGTTTGATCACAGGAAAATACCACTGTGCTCGTCTCAACGTGAAAAAGTTGATGGTATGCTCAAAATAGATTTTTGAAAACTTTTTCGAAACCCGAATTTTCCTAACCGTGTTCCGTTCTTCGGTTTTATGACTCCAATGTATTACCAAAGCTACTGATACCACTTGTTGTATTTTCTTATCACTGAAGAGTATTTTTTGAGGAAAAATAAATACTCTCTATTACTACTTGAATATAATTTACAAGTATTACAAAACTTGTACAAAAAACTTCACACTCTATCTATATTTTATAAGCTCTCTTACTTGGAGCTTACACTCTAAGCTCTTTTACTTGAAGCTTTATATTGGGGATGCCTAAAGTTCACAAATGAGCTCTGTATTTATGGCAAAACTTAGGCTCATAATTTCAACAAATGAATATTGTCTACCAAAAGTAATTTTGTAAACTTGCACCATTTTTTAAAACTCCACCTAAAGTATTTTGGAGGCTTGTAATTGTGGTTAACAATGGATGCCACTATGCAGCTGGATCCTTCAGAGTAGTCAAAATATTAATTTAATAGGATAAAAATTGATTTTCACAAAAGTAATAGATACTATTTATTTATATATAATAAAATTACAAATATCATGATGAAGTTTAATCTCATTGCAATTCTCAAGTGAAAGGACTGAGAGATGTGTGGAGTATTAGTCAGAACATTAATTTAGTGAGATAAAAATTAATCTTCATAAAAACAATAGATATTTTTTTATTTTAGAATGGATAAAATAAAATCATCATATTAATATATTAGATTTTTCATTAATTTATAAGATATTTTAATAAATTTTTAATAACTTCGCTATTGGGGAGTTAGAGGAGGGAGAGAGAGACCAGTCAAAGGATTTTATCCTTTGATGTATGTAATCATTAAAGTCTTTAGCATGTCCTTACCGATATGGAAATTATATTTTTCAAGGAAAGGAATTAAAGTCGAAGGCAACGTAGAACAAAAACAACAGTAAAGAAAAAGTTGTTTGGATGGCAGGAAAATTAGCTAAAGTAATAAAATTTTTAAAAAATTAAAAAGAAAAAGCAGACTGTGACGGTGTGACAGGTAGGTTTGTTGGACCTCCTCATCAGGCCATCACCCTGTTGAATGATAAAAGTGTTTCTTTTTTCTTTCAATATTTTTTTTTTTGACATTTCTGATTTAAATAGTTATATGTTTTAATATCTCTTCAAAATATATAATTATTTGAAGTAGAAATATCACTAAAATGTCATTAAAAATGTCTCTATAGAAATGTCATTTTCCTTTTGAGATTAAGGATGTGTTTGCGAGAGAGTATTGTACCGAGAATATAAGTTAATTTATAAATTATGGAACAAACATTTGAGTATAAGTTAGCTTATAAGCTCTTTAGGGTGTTTAATTAGATATAGAGTTAAAGGTGAATTATAAATTATGAAATTATAAATAAAGATATATTAAAAATTAAATACATACAAATTTATTTAAATGGAGGTCAAAATTATAAATTCTCTAAAAAATGCTAAAAAGAAAAAACTCAAATTTCTAATTTATGGTTAGCGTAACCGCTCCGTTTATTTGAACGTTTAACGCTAGTAAAAATATGTACAGAGAATCATCTCATGGATCCCTCACATAAACCCATTACTAACTCATCTGAATTTTACTTGACAGTTTTGAATTTATACACACTTACAATTATCGCCAAAATCAAAAGACTGCCTCAGGATAGCAGTATCACAGTAGTGAGCTTGAATTTAGTACAGTTTTAGCTCAATACTAAATATAAATTCGTCTGTATTTTATAGTACAATAAAATTTATTAGTTTTCATCTTTTTATTATTATTATTATTATTAATTTTTTTATTTTTTTTTTTTTTTGTAGTTAAATATTTACATCTATTAGAAGTCTGCATCGAGTCTTACAAACAAGTGGGATTCTACCTACCATATTGGATTTTTGAAGGCACCATATTTACACCAAAAATATTGACTGGTACCTTCAAGTTATCCTTCAATAAGAATGTATATCCAAAACGGAAACAAACTAAAAACGTTCAATTATATATGAATTGTATTGTATATGCTGGGGGCTGCAGTGCATACGACACTGTCAAGAAAAATACGAGTGGCGGTATTAGACCGTCCAATGAATATATATTATGTGTTAATTAATATATTTATCTTTTTATTATTATTTATTAATTTCAAATTTAGTCTATATTTATAAAACCATTAAAGACTAGACGCATCACATTATCTGTTTACTTATCTCACATAAATCTTCCTAATACGATGGGGCTGCATTGAGTACGCCACTGTCGAGGGAAAGTAAGGAATGATTGTATGTTTTACTTAATTATGAAGTAGGAATACTTTGTTTATTATCCAATATATTAAGGAAAAAAGCATTGATTTATTCCTCTTCTTCTAACAATAAATAACAGGAATGTCTACATTGTTTCTCCTATATATATATATATATATATATACTATACTGTAATGTTCTGATAATCTTCAAGTGTACAAGTTCTCTGATGGGCAGAAAATCAATACGTTCTGAGAACTAAAAATGGTTAGGTTTAGTCTAATTTTGTTGTAAATTCTCTAAATATGTAGTTTAAGTGTAGGAGAGACATGTCCCTTAAGATGTGTCTTATGGGAAATGCACAAGATAAATGGACATATCTTCTAAATTGGAAGAACACACTTCTGGGCCCCAAAGGACATAAGAAATGGGTATAACCTTTAGGAGGGTTACACCCTAAGCCAAATGGTGCCTACAAAGGCACCCATCCATTCCTATTTTGGGGGGGCTTAGGTTTATTCTCTCCAATCTGAGATTCCTACATTTACAAGTCTTTATTTAGAATAAGTAAGTCAAGTTAGAGAGAGTTTCAACCATTTTATCATTGTTCAAGTTCTTGTTAAAGGATTGTTAAAGGAGTGCCCCTTTTACAAGAAGCATCCAAGTAATCCTGGGAGAACGTTAGCCACAAAACTATCCGTATAGCACCGAGGCAGGGCTAATAAGTTCTTAAGGACAGAGACAACTCGACTTGGACCAAGTTTGATCATCATCTTCTATATTTCTAGGTTTTTCTAAGTTTTATGGTTTATGTTCAATTTGACATGTTAGTGTACAATTGATTGAATGTAGCATGTTAATTTCGTTTAATGACATTCATTTATCCAACAATCTTAAGAACTTATTACATTTTAAGTGTTGTTAGATGTAATTTACATGTTTTAATTGTCAAATTTTTGGAAAATATGTTAAGTGGATGAAAAATATGCATGGGCGTTCGAACGCCCGATGAACGCGTGGGTAAAAATTCTGTTTTTCGTAGTCTCGTTCGAACGCGTCCTCAAACGCAATTCGAACACCAGTCTTATGCCAAAGAACGTTCGAACGCGTTTACGAACGCAACACGAATGTGAACTCTCTGTAACACTTTGTTCGAACGCGTTTACGAACGCAACACGAACGTGAACTCTCTAGAACATTTCCTTCGAACGCGTTTACGAACGCTACACGGATGTGAACTCACTGGAAAGTTTTGTTCGAACGAATTAGTGAATGTGACACTAACTGTAGGCATTGTATTTTTGCATGTGAAAGCCGATGATGAGTCTCAGTTGGAGGCACTTTCTTTTAGTTAAGGATATTGCGGGAAACGGTCGTCGGAAGGGAATCGGTATTTCGTTAGATCCTTGTTCACTTATTTAGCGTCAAACTCACTTGTTGGACCTCCGTTTAGATCACCTTTAGCCTAAAAAAACCCGCAAACCTTTTAACCTTAAACCCAAACCCTTTTAAACCAAGCCCATACACGTCTAACCCACTCACCAAGCCCACACCACATCTAGCCCACACGCCCACCACATCTAGGCTCACACGCCCATCACCCTAATTACACCCAAATTAAATAAAATATTAAATAAAATATTAATTAGATAATGTATTTGAATTAAATAAAATAATTAAATCATTTACCAATTAAATAAAACATAATATATAATCATGCCTAATTTAGATAAATCAAATATATTAACTTCCTAACTAAACAAAATCATATACTAAATTAAAGAAATATCATGCCTAATTAAATCACTCATAACCAATTTAAATATATTGACTTCCTAATCTAAACCAATCTTGTCTCCATCAAATCCATTACTTTCCTTCTTTAACACTAAATCAAATCCCTTCCTTGTGAGACAAGGAGAAGCCCTAGACCTTCTCTATATAAACAACCCCTAACCAAGACATGGATTCCCCTAGCTCATACACACAACTCACACGAAAATCACAGCAAGAAACCCTAGACCTTACACGCAAATCACAAGAAAAATAGCAAACAATTCTCTTCATCCCCACCCTCGCATTACCGAAATACAGCAGCCATTTACAGCACCTACAACCATCAAAACAGTCCCTAATCACCACCAAAAATTACCCCAAAAATAGCAGCCCTGAACACGCAAACAGCAGCCCAAAATCACCTTAGAACAGCATGCGTCGTCCAGTTTCTGTGTCCTACAGTCTGGCGACTCCACTGGGGATAGAGAATCGGCCCTAAAATATTGTCTTGTAATGTTTGGATTTATGTTCTAATTGACCGTGTCTATAGTGGATAAAATGGGGGTTTAATCAATGGCATTTTGAGGCTAGGTAATGGTTTGGTGTATTTCTTCATTCACTACCTTCCTAGAAGGAAAAGCTGTGAAGGCACCTATATGGTCATCTACTCGTAGCCTATTGTGATGGACTAATTTGGAGGACTCGTTGTTTATTCATGTCACTAAGCGATAAGAGCCTAAGAGGCTAGGGTACTTAAGATAGCCTCGCTCCACCCTCCCTCTGGGGAATCTACAACGGGAAATCCATTTGACAGTCAGTCACACACCATAGCTCATTGGTACGTACCTTAGTGTATAAAAAAATGGTGCGCTCACTTGCTCGCTCGAACCCTTGATTGGGGAGACCTAGTTGTGGGCCATCCTTCGTCGGTGAGAGCCTTTGTCTACACCCTTGCGAACCCACCCATAGACCGGGGTTGTATGGTTAAAGTAACAATTATTTCCTTGAGTATGTGCTTGTGGACCATCCTCATTTGGATACAGTTGGACTTCTTGTCAGAAATGCGAACCTGTTGGGCCATTTAAACTGGGACGAGTTCGTATCCTATGACAATTGGGCCAAAAGCTTCTGAAATGTTGATGGGCCATTCTATAGAAATTATTATTTTATGTTTGCATTACCTTTCTTTTATGCTTGTGTTTGGGAACATCGTCGTTTGGATCCATTTGGACCATTTGTCTTGGGATGTGGGCTTGTTGGGCCATTTAAACTGGGACAAGAACGTATCCTATGACGATTGGGCCAAAGGCTTCTAAATATGGATGGGCTATGTTGTGCTTGTGTTCAAAATATTACCATTTGGATTTAGTTGGACTCTTTGCCATGAGATGTGAACTCGTTGGGCCATTTAAATTGGGACGAGTTCACTCCTATGACAGTTAGCCCAAAAGCTTCTAAAATGATGATGGCCGATTTGTGTGAAAATTTTAAAGAGTTGATATATTTCTTGTATCGCATGCATCTCATGTATCACATGCACCTCATGCATACATGCACCATGTTAACCCCCTTTTGTCTTGAAAGCCATTATAGATACACGTTGGTTAGGGAAAAGGGCATACTTGTCAAAAGACCGAGCAACCACCAAGAGTACCGGCAAAAGACCTAACCCAACAGGATAGGAAACTCAATCATGCATGCATGCATACACGTAACATATTTGCATCCTTTTTGTGTTTGCTCTGTTTTGTAATAACAGGTTTCAAAGGAGAAAAAAAGAAAGCGTCGAATGCAAGCCAACCAGAAGCAGTAACAGCACAATGTCAGCAGTCTTCAGGAATGAATCACATAGGCGAGGCCCATATCAACAGTATCAGTCTGGGGGCGAGGCCCATATCAGTATCAGTGGGGGTGAGACCCACATCAGTATCATCTGGGGGCGAGGTCCTGACCGGTGTAAACACACACGTATAACGCAAGCGTACGTATCGTTCAAGTAGTATAAAAATATCGATCCCACGAGGACTTAATTCCTACTGTTGTTATTAATTATTGAATCTATTTATTTACAAATATCTAATTAAATGGAGAAGAGAATGATTGTTTGATTGGTTGAATGTGGTTTTACAAAATAAATAAATAAAAAGACAAAAGAAAATACTAAGGAAAATAACAAAAGACACAAAGATCTAGGGTCGTGAATCATTCTAATATCATTTAAAAGATGAAGTGGTTATTTTATGTTTGTGTAATAAATCAGTTTACTAACCTGGAACACTAAATTATGCAAAAGCCTCTGTCGATGGTCAGACGCAAATACCCAGTTTAACCCAATTGAACCATATGTCTATGTCAACCAAATTATCTGGATTCATTAAGTTTAAGTTCCAATTATGGCTACCCCCGCCCGACAGGTATATTCCTATCCTGTAAGGAAATCTATTAAAGGGTTATCTATCCTCAAGGAAGATCGTGGGCTATTAAGTCTAAGGCTGAAACCTAAAATCCATATGTCTAGTTCATTTTAGATTTACCACATCAATCTTATTGGTAATCAGACAACAAGAAGCATTAAGCTTAAGACTTAATAAGTAAACCTTTAAATTACCCAAACTATAAAATAACCCCTTATAAACCGGTGATATTAGAATTCATCACAACCCCAGATAACTAACACATAACTAGGGCTAGTAACAACTTAAAAGTAAAAGACATAAAGTAAAAATACTGAAAAGTAAAAGACATAAAGTAAAACTGAAAAGTAAAATAAAATAAAATGCTAAGGTAAAAGGAATTACTTTTACTACTACTAATTTAGATATCTCCCATAAAATAATATATAAACTTGTGATAATAATACCAACCGACCATATAGGCGGTATCCTGATTAAGTCAAATTAAGTCCAACCAGCCATAAAGGCGGAACCAAAATTAAATTACCAACCGACCAATCTGGCGGTATCCTTTATTAGTCAGGTTTAAACCAGATTAAAATGAATTACCAACCGACCAATCTGGCGGTATCCTTTTTAAGTCAATATTTTAAATAGTGAATATATTATTTTTAAGGGAGATTAATCTAAATAGTAACAGTAAAAGAATTACCTTTCACCCTAGCTGGGGAGTTACCTCCTCATGGTAAATAGTAAAAACTGTAAAAAGTAAAAAGTAAAAATTAAATTACTATTATTACAAAAGTAATTAAAATTATTTACAAAACTAAAAACTAAAAATAAAAAAAAAAAACTAAAAAAACTAAAGAATCTAGAGAGAGAAACTCTCTCTTTAGAAGGAATTGAAGAGAGAGGAAGGTGCCATAAATTCTGAAATCTCGAGCTCAATTTATAGGCCTCGGTAGGATCCAGCGTCGCGACGCCAGGTCCTCAGCGTCGCGACGCCGGATTTGTCGACGTGGCACGCTCTGGTTCGCTGGTTT
Organism: Zanthoxylum bungeanum; assembly: GCA_019454045.1. Taxonomy (NCBI): domain Eukaryota; kingdom Viridiplantae; phylum Streptophyta; class Magnoliopsida; order Sapindales; family Rutaceae; genus Zanthoxylum; species Zanthoxylum bungeanum. The sequence continues at coordinate 62,313 of SKCR01042222.1, forward strand.
GAAGATTCTGGATAAGATGATAAGGTGACACGTGGCAGAGTGGTTGGGCTTCAATTATTGTGACACGTGGCGGCTTCTGATTGGTCGCTGAGATTCTTATCTGCCACGTGTCAGATAAGGATAAGATACTCAATTATTGAAGCTGACGTGGCGGTGACGTGGCGGTGACTTGGCGACGACGTGGCGACACGTGGGAAAGAGACTGTCGGCACCATAGAATTGCGACAAGTGTCGCTTCCTGATTGGCTGATGATGATGTGGCACGACACGTGGCAATTTGACTTGTTGACTTGTTGACGTGGCTGATGACATGGCGGTGACTTGGCGACGACGTGGCGACACGTGGTGATGATGACTGTCGGCACTGTAGGATACTGACACGTGGCACGGCGCATGTTAGCAGATCGGCTATGATGGTACACGTGGCACGGCGCATTTTAGCAAAGTCAAACTTTTCTCAGATTCTGATTTGTGGACCCGGCGCACGTTAGCACTGTTCGGCGCATTTTAGACGTCGCGACGCTGAACGCTTGGCGTCGCGACGCGGAAAAGACCAAAATATCACTATTGACGCATTTTTGTCCGTTTTTGCCCCAAATTGCCTCCAATGCTTTCCCAACTTTATTTTATCTACAAAATAACACAAAACATATCAAAACGTTCACAAAACTCAAGAAACTATACGAAATATTAGGTTAAATGAGTGGGAAATAGTGATATAAATACCACTCATCAGGCCCGTATCAGTATCAGTCTAAGGGCGAGGCCCATATCAGTATCAGTTGGGGGTGAGGCCCATATAAGTATCAGCTGGGGGCGAGGCCCATATAAGTATCAGCTTGGGGGTGAGGCCCACATCAGCATCAGTTTGGGGATGAGTCACAGGGCCGAGGCCTACATTAGTATCAGTTTGGGGATGAGTCCCAGGGCCGAGGCCCACATCAGTATCAATTTAGGGGGGAGGCCCACATCTGCATCAGTTTGGGATTGAGGCCCATATCAGTTTCAGTCTCGGGGATGAGTCACAGGGGCGAGGCCCATATCAGTATCAGTTTGGGATGAGGCCCACATCATTCTGGAGGCGGGGCCCACATCAGCATCACTCTGGGAGCAAGGCCCACATCATCATCAGAATCAGTCTTGCCGGATATGGCACTTTGGGGGCGAGGCCCACATCAGCATCAATATCAGTTTAGCTGAGAATGTCACTCCAAGAATGGAAACACAGTTCGAGAATGAACAAGCGGGAATGGCACTCCAAGAATGGAAACACAGTTCGAGAATGAACAAGCCGGGAATGGCACACCAATAATGGAGCAAGGTTCGGGAATGGACCACATCACAGTAACGGTTCGAGAATGGACCACCTCTCATCGAAACGGTCTGAGAATAGACCACATCTCCTCAACCTGGTTCGAGAATGGACCACCACATCAGTATCAGTTTGCGGCGAGGCCCACATCAGTACCATTTTAGGGTCGAGGACCCACTACATCATCAGTTCGAGGGTGAGGTCCCTATTGTCAGCGGTGTTGGGTCGAGTTGCCCAGGGTCGAGGTGCCCCCGTTGTCGGTTGTAGTTCCAGGTCAAGGTGCCCAAGGCCGAGGTGCCCACTACATCATCAGTTTGAGGGCGAGGTCCCTATTGTCAGCGGTGTTGGGTCGAGGTGCCCCCATTGTCGGTTGTAGTTCCGGGTCAAGGTGCCCACTACATCATCAGTTCGAGGGCGAGGTCTCTATTGTCAGCGGTGTTGGGTCGAGTTGCCCAGGGTCGAGGTGCCCCCGTTGTCGGTTGTAGTTCCGGGTCGAGGTGCCCACTACATCATCAGTTTGAGGGCAAGGTCCCTATTGTCAGCGGTGTTGGGTCGAGGTGCCCATGGTCGAGGTACCCACTACATCATCAGTTCGAGGGTGAGGTCCCTATTGTCAGCGGTGTTGGGTCGAGGTGCCTAGGGTCGAGGTGCCCCCGTTGTCGGTTGTAATTCCGGGTCGAGGTGCCCACTACATTATCAGTTCGAGGGTGAGGTCCCTATTGTCAGCGGTGCTGGGTCGAGGTGCCCCCGTTGTCGGTTGTAGTTACGGGTCGAGGTGCCCAGGGTCGAGGTGCCCACTGCATCATCAGTTTAGGATGCGTCCCAGGGTCGAGGCCCATATTTTGTCAGCGGTATTGGGATGCGTCCCAGGGTCGAGGCCCCCGTTGTCGGTTGCAGTTATTGGGATGCGTCCCAGGATCGAGGTCCACTGCATCATCAGTTTTGGGATGCGTCCCAGGGTCGAGGCCTACATTTTGTCAGCGGTATTGGGATGCGTCCCAGGGTCGAGGCCCCCGTTGTCGGTTGTAGTTATCGAGATGCGTCCCAGGATCGAGGTCCACTACATCATCAATTCAGTAAAAGCGCAGGCAAGTCAGGTGGTACGTGGCAGCTGGCGAGCCAGGTAAGTAAAAATGCATTGCATAACTTTGATAGGATTGTCATTGTCACACACTGCACAAGTCCCATCAAAGTGGGGGTGACTGTAGGCATTGCATTTTTGCATGTGAAACCCGATGATGAGTTTCGGTTGGAGGCACTACCTTTTTAGTTAAAGATATTTCGGGAAACGGTCGTCGGAAGGGAATCGGTATTTCGTTAGATCCTTGTTCACTTATTTAGCGTCAAGCTCACTTGTTGGACCTCCGTTTAGATCACCTTTAGCCTAAAAAAACCCGCAAACCTTTTAACCTTGAACCCAAACCCTTTTAAACCAAGCCCATACACGCCTAACCCACTCACCAAGCCCACACCACATCTAGCCCACACGCCCACCACATCTAGGCCCACACGCCCATCACCCTAATTACACCCAAATTAAATAAAATATTAAATTAAATATTAATTAGATAATGTATTTGAATTAAATAAAATAATTAAATCATTTACCAATTAAATAAAACATAATATATAATCATGCCTAATTTAGATAAATCAAATATATTAACTTCCTAACTAAACAAAATCATATACTAAATTAAAGAAATATCATGCCTAATTAAATCACTCATAACCAATTTAAATATATTGACTTCCTAATCTAAACCAATCTTGTCTCCATCAAATCCATTGCTTTCCTTCTTTAACACTAAATCAAATCCCTTCCTTGTGAGACAAGGAGAAGCCCTAGCCCTTCTCTATATAAACAACCCCTAACCAAGACATGGATTCCCCTAGCTCATACACACAACTCACACGAAAATCACAGCAAGAAACCCTAGACATTACACGCAAATCACAAGAAAAATAGCAAACAATTCTCTTCATCCCCACCCTCGCATTAGCGAAATACAGCAGCCATTTACAGCCCCTACAACCATCAAAACAGTCCCTAATCACCACCAAAAATTACCCAAAAAACAGCAGCCCTGAACACGTAAACAGCAGCCCAAAATCACCTTAGAACAGCATGCGTCGTCCAGTTTCTGTGTCCCACACTAACAAAATTAATCCTGAAATTATTTTAGATTCAAAAATAATAACATAGACTTATATTAATTTATATTACCATGTATGATATAATGTTAGCTTAGTAAAATCATATACTATATTATTATAAATTTGTAAGTATAGGTTTAAGTTAATATTAGGGTGTTCAATTATCACAAACATACACATAGTGATAAAGTTGAAAATTAATCGTGTGTTGCATACTTGGTTGAGAATTAAAAGTGTAACTTTACACAAGTAATTCTGTCCAAGCTTGATTGACTTATACATATACACATACATATCTACACATTAATTGCAGTGTAATACTAAGTTTGAATGTCTAAGATATTCTATTGAGAAAGTGTTTAAAGGATATTCTGTCAAAAAGGCGATAAGAGCCTAAGTGGGTAGGGATTTAAGTGATTACTCCGGACCCCCCTCATCCTATAGGAATATTCATTTATTCATTTATCATAAGAAACATTAGTTGTAAATTCAAGGACTTGTGTTATTTGGTACTACTGTCAAATATAACAACGATTGGATTCTTAGTATATCACTTAAACAAGATTATATGTTTGATCGTTGTGCAATTTGTCTTTTGTAGACTTATTGAATACTGTTGGTCTTTTCCAGTTACACATGGCTAGCGAAAATATCACAGTACTGATCGCTCATGGAGAAAAACCAGAAAAGTTTGGTGGAGCAACCTTTAAACAATAGCAGGGCAAAATGTTGTTCTACCTGACAACACTGCAGTTGGCTAAGTACCTCAAATATCCTCCGGGTCCTGTGGAGGGAGAAACAGAAATAGCCAAGCAACTGCGAGAAGAGATATGGTCGTCAGACGACTTCTTGTGCAAGAATTACCTCTTGGGAGGACTTGATAATACCATGTACAATGTGTACTAAGGCATGACTTCTGCGAAGATTCTCTAGGAATCTCTCGAGAAGAAATATAAAACTGAGGATGCTGAGCAGAAGAAATTTATCGTAGATAGATTCTTAGACTACCATATAGTAGATTCAAGGACTGTGATGTCTCAGTTGGGTGAACTACAGTTAATCATTCATGAAATATTGGATGAGAGAATGAAACTCTGCGAGACGTTTCAAGTTGTCACAATCATTGAAAAGTTGCCTCCATCGTGGAAGGACATCAGAAGCTATTTGAAACATAAAAAGAAGTAGATGAATCTTGAAGGCCTTGGAGTTCGATTGAGGATCGAAAAGGATAACAGGAAGTCCGAAAAGGCTAGCTATAAGACTATGAAGTCTAAGGCCAACATCGTCGAGTGTGGAAAGGGTAGCAAAAAGAGAAATAACAGTAGAGCTGATTCTTCCCAAGCAAAGAAGAAGTTCAAGGGGAAGTGCTACATCTGTGGAAAAAGCGGTCACATAGCAAAGGACTGCAGAAATAAGAAGTCTCAGGACAAAGGCAAGAAAATGAAAAATTTTGCCCATGTCACTGAGTATGAACAGCTAACTGATGAGATCTCAGAGATGAACCTCTCATCAGTTTGCAACAAAAGTCAACTTAGTTAGAAATATGAGAGAATAGTGGGTAGACACTGGGGCTACTCGTCATATATGTGCTGATAGCAAGATATTTTCCTCATATCAGAAGGTTGATGATGGCGATCATCTGACAATGAGAAACTCATCTACCTCTAGAGTGGTTGTACAAGGCACAGTGGTTCTGATGATGACATCCAGGAAAGAAATTACATTGAAAAATGTTTTGCATGCCCCTGATATTCAGAAGAACTTGGTTTCACATTCACTTCTTAGTAAGAATGGTTTCAAACTTGTATTTGTTTCTGATAAGTTTGTATTGACCAAGAATGATGTCTATGTAGGAAAAAGATACATCATTGAGGGCCTTTTCAAGTTCAATGTAATGACTGTCAATCGACACAGTGCTAATAATAAAGCTACTTCTTCCGCTTATATTATTGAGTCACAAAATGTATGGCATGAGAGGTTAGGACATGTTAATTATAATACAATACGTAAATTAATTAACATGGACCTTATACCTAAATTTACAATTGATAACCAACATAAATGTGAGGCATGTGTTGAAGCAAAAATGCATAGAGCATCATTTAATTCCATAGAATGAAGTTCTGAATCCTTGGAACTTGTACACTCCAATGTGTGTGATATGAATATTGTGCAAACAAGAGGCGGTAAAAAGTACTTTGTCACTTTTATTGATGATAGCACAAGATTCTGTTATTTGTATTTGATGAGGAGCAAAGATGAAGCTATTGAGAGCTTTATACACTATAAGAACGAAGTTGAAAATAAACTTGGTAAGAAAATCAAAAGAATCAGGAGTGATAGAGGAGGTGAATATATGTCACCATTTGGTGAATATTGTTTCAATCATGGAATTATTCACGAAACTACTGCTCATTATTCGCCTCAATAAAATAAGATTGTTGAACTCAAAAACTGAACGTTGAAGGAAATGATGAATGCCATGTTTACAAGCTCTGGTTTACCCCAGAACTTGTGGGGGGAAGCCTTGTTTTCCTCCAACTACATTCTGAACAAGCTACCACACAGAAGATTGGACAAGACACCATATGAATTATGGAAATGTCACGTACCTTCCTACAAATATCTGAAAGTGTAGGGGTGTCTCGGCAAAGTAATGGTTCCTTAACCTAAGAAGGTTAGAATATGACCCAAAACTGTTGATTGTATATTCATTGGATATGCTCACAATAGTAGTGCGTATCGATTCTTGTTATATAAGTTTGAAATTCCTGACATCAATCCAAATATGATAATTGAGTCAAGGAATACGAAATTCTTTGAAGAGACATTTCCTTGTAAGGAAAGACAAAGAACAGAGTCTCTCAAAAGCACTATTGATACTGTTAAAGGCAGTGATCAAGTTGACCAATAATCGGATCAATATGAAAATATTGAGGAAATTGAACCTAGACGTTGTAAAAGAGCTAGAACGTCTAAGTCATTTGGACCCGATTTTTTGACATACATGTTAGAAAATGAGCCTCAAAGCTATAAAGAAGCAATGTCTTCGTCGGAGGTACCTTTTGGAAAGAGGCCATCAATAGTGAGATTGATTCCATCCTACAAAATCATATTTGGGACTTGGTTGATCTTCCTCTAGGTTGTAAGCCATTGGGCTACAAATGGATATTCAAACGGAAGATATTAATAGATAAGTACAAGGCAAAACTTGTTATAAAAATATTATAGACAAAAAGAAGGCCTTGATTACTTTGATACTTATTCATCAATGACTCATATCACGTCAATAAGAATGCTCATAGCCATAGCAGCTATATTTGATCTTGAAATACATCAAATGGATGTAAAGACGACATTCTTAAATGGTGAACTAGATGAAGCGATTTACATGGAACAACCAAAAGGTTTCAATGTTCCTGGACAAGAAAATATTGACCAGCAAATTTGATATGAAAGATTTAGGAATTAAGATTTCCAGAACATCAGAGAGGTATATATTATCTCAGACTCATTATATTGAGAAGATACTTGAGAAATATAATAAAGGAGATCTAAATGTGGCTAGAACTCATGTAGACCTAACTCTTCATTTATCAAAGAATATTGGCTCAAGCGTATCACAATTAGAGTATTTGAGAATCGTCGGAAGTTTGATGTACCTCACAAATTATACACGACCTGATATCGCCCAAGCTGTAAACATGCTTAGCAGATATACGAGTAATCCAAGACATAACCACTAGAAAACAATAGTAAGAGTTTTGAGGTATCTGAGAGAAACTTCAAAATATGGTCTGCATTATACGAGATATCTTACTGTTCTAGAGGGATACATCGATGCTAACTGGATATCTGATACAGTGGATTCCAAATCTATGTGTGAATTTGTTTTCACACTTGGTGGTGCAGTCGTGTCATGAAAATCCTCGAGGCAAACATGTATTACCCGGTCTACTATGGAATCAAAGTTCATAGCATTAGAAAAAATAGCGGAAGAAGCGGAATGGCTTTGAAATTTCCTAGAGGATATTCCAAATTGGCCCAAACCAGTGCCAGTGATAAGCATGCATTGTGATAGTCAATCGGCCATTGGGAGAGCCCAAAATATAATGTATAACGGTAAGTCTCGACACATATATCGCAGACATAATACCATATGACAACTGCTCTCAAATGGCATAATTTCGATAAATTATGTCAAATCGAAGGAAAACCTAGTAGATCCACTTACTAATGGTTTACCTATAGAGCAAGTTGAGAAGTAATCGAGGGGAATGGGCTTGAAGCCTATAAATTAATAATTGTCACTGTGGAAGCCTAACCTAGCTGACTGGAGATCCCAAGATATAGGTTCAAAAGGGACAACTGAAACTTTGTGCAATTTAAAACAAGCACTGTAGAGTTTTTTACTCTTTCCCATTCCTGTAATGAAGCAGAGTGTTGTCTGTTAAGGTTAGGATAATCTAAGGCTTTTAATGATAACTATATTAGGAGAATAGTCCTAATGGGGTAAAATCAGATTACCTATTTATAGTAGATCACTTATTTCATGTAAGAAGTTAGGCTGCTTCCATGGGAGTTTTAAAGGCTGAATTCCCTAAAGTACTTGATGAATCCAGGACCAATGTTCATGGCCGAAATGAACACAACCGTAGAACGGGAAATGGTCGATGTAAAGTTGTGTGTTGGCAATTATCTTGGTTTACACCAACTGCAGAATAGTTCAAGACTATGGGTCACTGGTTTGCCAAATAAATATGATTGTCATTCACTAGGAAAGGTTCAAGGTGAAAGCTACCTATTTCGATGCAGTTTTATTTCACGGAAACTCTCTTAAGTGTCTGCATTAATATTTAGAGAATTGTGGGGGATTGTTATAAATTCTCTAAATATGTAGTTTAAGTGCAGGAGAGACATGTCCCTTAAGAAGTGCCTTATGGGAAATGCACAAGTTAAAGTGACATGTCCTCTAAATTGGAAGAACACACCTATAGGCTCTAAAAAACATAAGGAAAGGTGTAACCCTCCTAATCCAAAGGGTTCCCACAAAGACACCCTTTCATTCCTTTTTTTTTTGGGTGTAGGCATTGCATTTTTGCATGTGAAACCCGATGATGAGTCTCAGTTGGAGGCACTACCTTTTAAGTCGCGGAAGCCGCGGGAAATGGACGTCGGAAGGGAGGAGTCAAGAATTGACTCATATTTGGATTAAGTTCGCTGGTTTAGCTTCGGGTTACTTGTTGGTTTTCCGTTTTAATAATTATTCCCGGCCCAAAACATTCACAAATCACCTAACCTCGGCCCAAAATCCCCGCAAGCCCCTTGGCCTTGACTTAAAACCCCCGCAAGCCCACACACCTAGCCCACACAAACTAAACCCACCAACCAAAGGCCCACACGCCCACTACAAGGCCCACACGCCCATTCACCCTAATACACACCCAAATTAAATCAAATATTAAGTTAAATATTAATTAGATAATGTAATTAAATAAAATAATAATTAAATCATTTACCAAATTAAATAAAACATAAAATAAAATCATGCCTAATTTAAACAAATCAAATATGTTATATACCTAAATTAAAAAGATGATATACCTAATTAAAATCAATCATAACAAATAAAAAATATTGACTTCCTAATCTAACAAATTAAATGCCTAATCCTAACCATTCAAATATATCGTATTCCTAATCTAGCCAAGACATGTCCCCCAATCAAATCCATTATTTTCCTAGTCTAACACTAAATCATATCCTAATTGAATGCACCAAATCCCTTCCTTGTGAGACAAGGTGAAGCCATAACCCTTATCTATATAAACAACCCCTAACCAAAGCCATCCTCTCATTGACACATATAGTTCACGACCATCACAAGAAGAAAACAAGCAAAAGAATTTCCCATCACCTTCACACAATATCATTAACAGTAATAGCATAAAGAAGTAAAACAATTTCTCTCCTACACCTCCTTCAATAACCGAAACAACCACCCCTCATCCAAGTCCCTCCATAGCCGAATACACATCCCCATACCACAGCCTTAGGACACGCAAATAAAGCCCCATAAACCTCCCATATCACTGAAAAATAGCAGCCCTATAAGCCTCTCCATCACCGAAAACTGCAGTCCAAAAAACTGCACTATTTTAACAAAAAAACAGCAGTAATTTAACCCCCTAAAACAGCAGCAAAATCCACTTAAAACATTCCCTAAAAACCTTAAAACAGTAAGATAAAAAACTGCACTCAAAGCCTCCTTAAAACCGCAAAAATAGCAACCCAAACCCCCCTAAAAAATGCAAAAACAGTCCACTTATTGACCTGAAATAGTGAGCAGAAAATACAGAGAAAACAGAAGCAAAACGGAGGCCAAACAGCAAGCAAAACAGCAAAACAGTGAGCTAAGACGCTAAACCAGTGAACCGAAGAAGTGGAGGAGCTTTACCCTTCCGATCTCCGCAAAATGCAAGTCCGAAGTCGACAAAGAAGGTTAGACCTGAAGGTATTTTCCACATTTGTTTTCTGTTTTATTTTTATTATTCATTGAGTATTGTTCGCATGATTGTTATGTCAAAATGCATTGTGGCCCTTGAGTAGATAAATATGCATGTATTATGAAATATTGTATGTTGTGGACTTGGAATAAAATAAAAGATGTGTCAACTCTCGCGGGATATCGGATGGAAACCCGGACATAAATTTCATAGCCGATTCCGAATGGACGGTAGTATGATCTGTACTCGGGATACAACTCCATGTACCGCTTGAGTAAACGGCACCCTCTTTTGTTTTATATTGCTTTGGTTTATTTATTTTTCGTCATTTGAATTCTGCATGTTATTTGTTTATACATGATACAATCGAGCGCATGGGCTTAGTAAGTGCGATGAAAGGTCCCCTATTTAGAGGGGTTAAAATCCTTTACCATGATGCTTTGCCGCGCCGGTTGATGTGTTTTCGTTTGAATGCAAGATATGTTCAATCAGGCATACTATGTTTGACATTATTGTTTTTTAATTCTTTGTTTGAATGATGCAATCGAGCGCATGGGCTTAGTAAGTGCGATAAAAGGTCCTCTATTTGGGGGGGGGGTTAAAACCCTTTACCCCGATGCTTTGCCGCGCCGGTTGATGTGTGTTCGGTTGAATGCAAGATATGTTCAATCGGGCATACTAAGTTTGATATTATTGTTTTTAATTCTTTGTGTGCATGATGCAATCAAGCGCATGGGCTTAGTAAGTGCGATGAAAGGTCCCCTATTTGGAGGGTTAAAACCCTTTACCACGATATTTTGCCGTGCCGGTTGATGTGTGTTCGGTTGAATGCAAGATATGTTCAAACGACATACTAAGTTTCATATAGTTATCTTTATCTTTGTACGCATTGTAATGAAAAGCGCATGGGCTCATTGTGTTGGACTAAAAAGGTTCTCCATTTGCGGGAAGAAAAGCCTAAAAGGCTACCTTTACCACGATATTTGCCGCGTCTTTCATATATTGATTGCATCATCTACCCCCGTCTTGGCTCGATCTATTACCATTGGCACACACCCATATTATTAGCCCTTACACTTTCCTTTGTTCATACACAAACCAGAACCCTCATTCACGTTAAGACTTTGACCTCATATTGCCACTTAACACCACATACCATCTCACAATTCTCACACGCATACGCCCCCCTCATACAAATTGTCACCATAACGCTGCCACCCAGCTTCCACACGTCCTCATAGCTTTAACGACACAAGCCTTCAATGCCCCTAGCTTCATCACAAACACGCACTTGCCCCACGTTGACAGTCCCCAAGCACTAAAACAATTCACGCAATTCACCTGCCATTTAGCCGCTTACCATAAGCACAACTCCTCACGTCATTAACCCTAACCTAGCACTCTCGTCTAGCCACACTACCAGTACACACACTCACAACTCCTCACGTCAGAAAGCCACATTGCATTCACGCACACACTCATACGCCCCCGTTGTCGGTTGTAGTTCCAGGATGCGTCCCAGGGTCGAGGTGCCCACTACACATCATATTGAGGGCGAGGTACCTATTGTCAGCGGTATTGGGTCGAGGTGCCCAGGGTCGAGGTGCCCTGTTGTCAGTTACAGTTATCTGGATGCGTCCCAGGATCGAGGTCCACTGCAGCACCAACTCAGCTCGAGGGCAGCAGACGAGCAGGTATGTGAGAATGCATTGCATAACTTTGATAGGATTGTTCAAAGTCACACACTGCACAAGTCCCATCAAAGTGGGGGCGACTGTAGGCATTGCATTTTTGCATGTGAAACCCGATGATGAGTCTTAGTTGGAGGCACTACCTTTTAAGTCGCGGAAGCCGCGGGAAATGGACGTCAGAAGGGAGGAGTCAAAAATTGACTCATATTTGGATTAAGTTCGCTGGTTTAGCTTCGGGTTACTTGTTGGTTTTCCATTTTAATAATTATTCCCGGCCCAAAACATTCACAAATCACCTAACCTCGGCCCAAAATCCCCACAAGCCCCTTGGCCTTGACCTAAAACCCCTGCAAGCCCACACACCTAGCCCACACAAACTAAACCCACCAACCAAAGGCCCACACGCCCACTACAAGGCCCACACGCCCATTCACCCTAATACACAGCCAAATTAAATCAAATATTAAGTTAAATATTAATTAGATAATGTAATTAAATAAAATAATAATTAAATCATTTACCAAATTAAATAAAACATAAAATAAAATCATGCCTAATATAAACAAATCAAATATGTTATATACCTAAATTAAAAAGATGATATACCTAATTAAAATCAATCATAACAAATAAAAAATATAACTTCCTAATCTAACAAATTAAAAGCCTAATCCTAACCAATCAATATATTGTATTCCTAATCTAGCCAAGACGTGTCACCCAATCAAATCCATTGTTTTCCTTGTCTAACACTAAATCATATCCTAATTGAATGCACCAAATCCCTTCATTGTGAGACAAGGTGAAGCCCTAACCCTTATCTATATAAACAACCACTAACCAAACCCATCCTCTCATTGACACATATAGTTCACGCCCATCACAAGAAGAAAACAAGCAAAAGAATTTCCCATCACCTTCACACAATATCATTAACAGTAATAGCATAAAGAAGTAAAACAATTTCTCTCCTACACCTCCTTCAATAACCGAAACAACCACCCCTCCTCCAAGTCCATCCATAGCCGAATACACAGCCCCATACCACAGCCTTAGGACACACAAATACAGCCTCATAAACCTCCCATATCACTGAAAACAGCAGCCCCATAAGCCTCTCCATCACCGAAAACTGCAGTCCAAAAAACTGCACTATTTTAACCACCAAAAATAGCAGTAATTTAACCCATAAAACAGTAGCAAAATCCACTTAAAACATTCCCTAAAAAGCTTAAAACAGTAACATAAAAAACTGCACTCAAACCCTCTTTAAAATCGCAAAAACAGCAACCCAAACCCCCGTAAAAAACACAAAAACAGGCCACTTATAGACCTGAAACAGTGAGCAGAAAATACAGAGAAAATAGAAGCAAAACGGAGGCTAAACAGCAAGCAAAACAGCAAAACAGTGAGCTAAGATGCTAAACCAGTGAACCGGAGAAGTGGAGGAGCTTTACCCTTCCGATCTCCGCAAAATGCAAGTCCGAAGTCGACAAAGAAGGTTAGACCTGAAGGTATTTTCCACATTTGTTTTCTGTTTTATTTTTATTATTCATTGAGTATTGTTCGCATGATTGTTATGTCAAAATGCATGTTGTGGCCCTTGAGTAGATAAATATGCATGTATTATGAAATATTGTATGTTGTGGACTTGGAATAAAATAAAAGATGTGTCAACTCTCGCGGGATATCGGATGGAAACCCAGACATAAATTTCATAGCCGATTCCGAATGGACGGTAGTATGATCTGTACTCGGGATACAACTCCATGTACCGCTTGAGTAAACGGCACCCTCTTTTGTTTTATATTGCTTTGGTTTATTTATTTTTCGTCATTTGAATTCTGCATGTTATTTGTTTATACATGATACAATCGAGCGCATGGGCTTAGTAAGTGCGATGAAAGGTCCCCTATTTAGAGGGGTTAAAATCATTTACCATGATGCTTTGCCGCGCCGGTTGATGTGTGTTCGGTTGAATGCAAGATATGTTCAATCGGGCATACTATGTTTGACATTATTGTTTTTTAATTCTTTGTTTGAATGATGCAATCGAGCGCATGGGCTTAGTAAGTGCGATGAAAGGTCCTCTATTTGGGGGGGGTTAAAACCCTTTACCCCGATGCTTTGCCGCGCCGGTTGATGTGTGTTCGGTTGAATGCAAGATATGTTCAATCGGGCATACTAAGTTTGATATTATTGTTTTTAATTCTTTGTGTGCATGATGCAATCAAGCGCATGGGCTTAGTAAGTGCGATGAAAGGTCCCCTATTTGGAGGGTTAAAACCCTTTACCACGATTTTGCCGCGCCGGTTGATGTGTGTTCGGTTGAATGCAAGATATGTTCAAACGACATACTAAGTTTCATATAGTTATCTTTATCTTTGTATTCATTGTAATGAAAAGCGCATGGGCTCATTGTGTTGGACTAAAAAGGTTCTCCATTTGGGGGAAGAAAAGCCTAAAAGGCTACCTTTACCACGATATTTGCCGCGTCTTTCATATATTGATTGCATCATCTACCCCCGTCTTGGCTCGATCTATTACCATTGGCACACCCATATTATTAGCCCTTACACTTTCCTTTGTTCATACACAAACCAGAACCCTCATTCACGTTAAGACCTTGACCTCATATTGCCCCTTAACACCACATGCCATCTCACAATTCTCACACGCATACGCCCCCCTCATACAAATTGTCACCATAACGCTGCCACCCAGCTTCCACACGTCCTCATAGCTTTAACGACACAAGCCTTCAATGCCCCTAGCTTCATCACAAACACGCACTTGCCCCACGTTGACAGTCCCCAAGCACTAAAACAATTCACGCAATTCACCTGCCATTTAGCCGCTTACCATAAGCACAACTCCTCACGTCATTAACCCTAACCTAGCACTCTCGTCTAGCCACACTACCAGTACACACACTCACAACTCCTCACGTCAGAAAGCCACCTTGCATTCACGCACACACTCATATGCCCCCGTTGTCGGTTGTAGTTCCAGGATGCGTCCCAGGGTCGAGGTGCCCACTACATCATCATATTGAGGGCGAGGTACCTATTGTCAGCGGTATTGGGTCGAGGTGCCCAGGGTCGAGGTGCCCTGTTGTCAGTTACAGTTATCTGGATGCGTCCCAGGATCGAGGTCCACTGCAGCACCAACTCAGCTCGAGGCAGCAGACGAGCCAGGTAAGTGAGAATGCATTGCATAACTTTGATAGGATTGTTCAAAGTCACACACTGCACAAGTCCCATCAAAGTGGGGGCGACTGTAGGCATTGCATTTTTGCATGTGAAACCCGATGATGAGTCTTAGTTGGAGGCACTACCTTTTAAGTCGCGGAAGCCGCGGGAAATGGACGTCGGAAGGGAGGAGTCAAAAATTGACTCATATTGGATTAAGTTCGCTGGTTTAGCTTCGGGTTACTTGGTTTTCCATTTTAATAATTATTCCCGGCCCAAACATTCACAAATCACCTAACCTCGGCCCCCAAAATCCCCACAAGCCCCTTGGCCTTGACCTAAAACCCCTGCAAGCCCACACACCTAGCCCACACAAACTAAACCCACCAACCAAAGGCCCACACGCCCATTCACCCTAATACACAGCCAAATTAAATCAAATATTAAGTTAAATATTAATTAGATAATGTAATTAAATAAAATAATAATTAAATCATTTACCAAATTAAATAAAACATAAAATAAAATCATGCCTAATTTAAACAAATCAAATATGTTATATACCTAAATTAAAAAGATGATATACCTAATTAAAATCAATCATAACAAATAAAAAATATTAACTTCCTAATCTAACAAATTAAAAGCCTAATCCTAACCAATCAAATATATTGTATTCCTAATCTAGCCAGGACGTGTCACCCAATCAAATCCATTGTTTTCCTTGTCTAACACTAAATCATATCCTAATTGAATGCACCAAATCCCTTCATTGTGAGACAAGGTGAAGCCCTAACCCTTATCTATATAAACAACCACTAACCAAACCCATCCTCTCATTGACACATATAGTTCACGCCCATCACAAGAAGAAAACAAGCAAAAGAATTTCCCATCACCTTCACACAATATCATTAACAGTAATAGCATAAAGAAGTAAAACAATTTCTCTCCTACACCTCCTTCAATAACCGAAACAACCACCCCTCCTCCAAGTCCATCCATAGCCGAATACACAGCCCCATACCACAGCCTTAGGACACACAAATACAGCCTCATAAACCTCCCATATCACTGAAAAACAGCAGCCCCATAAGCCTCTCCATCACCGAAAACTGCAGTCCAAAAAACTGCACTATTTTAACCACCAAAAATAGCAGTAATTTAACCCATAAAACAGTAGCAAAATCCACTTAAAACATTCCCTAAAAAGCTTAAAACAGTAACATAAAAAACTGCACTCAAACCCTCTTTAAAATCGCAAAAACAGCAACCCAAACCCCCGTAAAAAACACAAAAAACAGGCCACTTATAGACCTGAAACAGTGAGCAGAAAATACAGAGAAAATAGAAGCCAAAACGGAGGCTAAACAGCAAGCAAAACAGCAAAACAGTGAGCTAAGATGCTAAACCAGTGAACCGGAGAAGTGGAGGAGCTTTACCCTTCCGATCTCCGCAAAATGCAAGTCCGAAGTCGACAAAGAAGGTTAGACCTGAAGGTATTTTCCACATTTGTTTTCTGTTTTATTTTTATTATTCATTGAGTATTGTTCGCATGATTGTTATGTCAAAATGCATGTTGTGGCCCTTGAGTAGATAAATATGCATGTATTATGAAATTGTATGTTGTGGACTTGGAATAAAATAAAAGATGTGTCAACTCTCGCGGGATATCGGATTGAAACCCGGACATAAATTTCATAGCCGATTCCGAATGGACGGTAGTATGATCTGTACTCGGGATACAACTCCATGTACCGCTTGAGTAAACGGCACCCTCTTTTGTTTTATATTGCTTTGTTTATTTATTTTTCGTCATTTGAATTCTGCATGTTATTTGTTTATACATGATACAATCGAGCGCATGGGCTTAGTAAGTGCGATGAAAGGTCCCCTATTTAGAGGGGTTAAAATCATTTACCATGATGCTTTGCCGCGCCGGTTGATGTGTGTTCGGTTGAATGCAAGATATGTTCAATCGGGCATACTATGTTTGACATTATTGTTTTTTAATTCTTTGTTTGAATGATGCAATCGAGCGTATGGGCTTAGTAAGTGCGATGAAAGGTCCTCTATTTGGGGGGGGGGGGGTTAAAACCCTTTACCCCGATGCTTTGCCGCGCCGGTTGATGTGTGTGTTCGGTTGAATGCAAGATATGTTCAATCGGGCATACTAAGTTTGATATTATTGTTTTTAATTCTTTGTGTGCATGATGCAATCAAGCGCATGGGCTTAGTAAGTGCGATGAAAGGTCCCCTATTTGGAGGGTTAAAACCCTTTACCACGATATTTTGCCGCGCCGGTTGATGTGTGTTCGGTTGAATGCAAGATATGTTCAAACGACATACTAAGTTTCATATAGTTATCTTTATCTTTGTATTCATTGTAATGAAAAGCGCATGGGCTCATTGTGTTGGACTAAAAAGGTTCTCCATTTGGGGGAAGAAAAGCCTAAAAGGCTACCTTTACCACGATATTTGCCGCGTCTTTCATATATTGATTGCATCATCTACCCCCGTCTTGGCTCGATCTATTACCATTGGCACACCCATATTATTAGCCCTTACACTTTCCTTTGTTCATACACAAACCAGAACCCTCATCACGTTAAGACCTTGACCTCATATTGCCCCTTAACACCACATGCCATCTCACATTCTCACACGCATACGCCCCCCTCATACAAATTGTCACCATAACGCTGCCACCCAGCTTCCACACGTCCTCATAGCTTTAACGACACAAGCCTTCAATGCCCCTAGCTTCATCACAAACACGCACTTGCCCCACGTTGACAGTCCCCAAGCACTAAAACAATTCACGCAATTCACCTGCCATTTAGCCGCTTACCATAAGCACAACTCCTCACGTCATTAACCCTAACCTAGCACTCTCGTCTAGCCACACTACCATACACACACTCACAACTCCTCACGTCAGAAAGCCACCTTGCATTCACGCACACACTCATATGCCCCGTTGTCGGTTGTAGTTCCAGGATGCGTCCCAGGGTCGAGGTGCCCACTACATCATCATATTGAGGGCGAGGTACCTATTGTCAGCGGTATTGGGTCGAGGTGCCCAGGGTCGAGGTGCCCTGTTGTCAGTTACAGTTATCTGGATGCGTCCCAGGATCGAGGTCCACTGCAGCACCAACTCAGCTCGAGGCAGCAGACGAGCCAGGTAAGTGAGAATGCATTGCATAACTTTGATAGGATTGTTCAAAGTCACACACTGCACAAGTCCCATCAAAGTGGGGGCGACTGTAGGCATTGCATTTTTGCATGTGAAACCCGATGATGAGTCTTAGTTGGAGGCACTACCTTTTAAGTCCGGAAGCGGAAGGCGGGAAATGGACGTCGGAAGGGAGGAGTCAAAATTGACTCATATTTGGATTAAGTTCGCTGGTTTAGCTTCGGGTTACTTGTTGGTTTTCCATTTTAATAATTATTCCCGGCCCAAACATTCACAAATCACCTAACCTCGGCCCAAAATCCCCACAAGCCCTTGGCCTTGACCTAAAACCCCTGCAAGCCCACACACCTAGCCCACACAAACTAAACCCACCAACCAAAGGCCCACACGCCCACTACAAGGCCCACACGCCCATTCACCCTAATACACAGCAAAATTAAATCAAATATTAAGTTAAATATTAATTAGATAATGTAATTAAATAAAATAATAATTAAATCATTTACCAAATTAAATAAAACATAAAATAAAATCATGCCTAATTTAAACAAATCAAATATGTTATATACCTAAATTAAAAAGATGATATACCTAATTAAAATCAATCATAACAAATAAAAAATATTAACTTCCTAATCTAACAAATTAAAAGCCTAATCCTAACCAATCAAATATATTGTATTCCTAATCTAGCCAAGACGTGTCACCCAATCAAATCCATTGTTTTCCTTGTCTAACACTAAATCATATCCTAATTGAATGCACCAATCCCTTCATTGTGAGACAAGGTGAAGCCCTAACCCTTATCTATATAAACAACCACTAACCAAACCCATCCTCTCATTGACACATATAGTTCACGCCCATCACAAGAAGAGAAAACAAGCAAAAGAATTTCCCATCACCTTCACACAATATCATTAACAGTAATAGCATAAAGAAAGTAAAACAATTTCTCTCCTACACCTCCTTCAATAAACCGAAACAACCACCCCTCCTCCAAGTCCATCCATAGCCGAATACACAGCCCCATACCACAGCCTTAGGACACACAAATACAGCCTCATAAACCTCCCATATCACTGAAAAACAGCAGCCCCATAAGCCCTCTCCATCACCGAAAACTGCAGTCCAAAAACTGCACTATTTTTAACCACCAAAAATAGCAGTAATTTAACCCATAAAAACAGTAGCAAAATCCACTTAAAACATCCCTAAAAAGCTAAACAGTAACATAAAAAAACTGCACTCAAACCCTCTTTAAAAATCGCAAAAAAAAACAGCAACCAAACCCCCCGTAAAAAAAACACAAAAACAGTCCACTTATAGACCTGAAACAGTGAGCAGAAAATACAGAGAAAATAGAAGCCAAAACGGAGGCCAAACAGCAAGCAAAACAGCAAAACAGTGAGCTAAGATGCTAAAACCAGTGAACCGAGAAGTGGAGGAGCTTTACCCTTCCGATCTCCGCAAAATGCAAGTCCGAAGTCGACAAAGAAGGTTAGACCTGAAGGTATTTCCACATTTGTTTCTGTTTTATTTTTATTATTCATTGAGTATTGTTCGCATGATTGTTATGTCAAAATGCATGTTGTGGCCCTTGAGTAGATAAATATGCATGTATTATGAAATATTGTATGTTGTGGACTTGGAATAAAATAAAAGATGTGTCAACTCTCGCGGGATATCGGATGGAAACCCGGACATAAATTTCATAGCCGATTCCGAATGGACGGTAGTATGATCTGTACTCGGGATACAACTCCATGTACCGCTTGAGTAAACGGCACCCTCTTTTGTTTTATATTGCTTTGGTTTATTTATTTTTCGTCATTTGAATTCTGCATGTTATTTGTTTATACATGATACAATCGAGCGCATGGGCTTAGTAAGTGCGATGAAAGGTCCCCTATTTAGAGGGGTTAAAATCATTTACCATGATGCTTTGCCGCGCCGGGTTGATGTGTGTTCGGTTGAATGCAAGATATGTTCAATCGGGCATACTATGTTTGACATTATTGTTTTAATTCTTTGTTTGAATGATGCAATCGAGCGCATGGGCTTAGTAAGTGCGATGAAAGGTCCTCTTTGGGGGGGGGTTAAAAACCCTTTACCCCGATGCTTTGCCGCGCCGGTTGATGTGTGTTCGGTTGAATGCAAGATATGTTCAATCGGGCATACTAAGTTTGATATTATTGTTTTTAATTCTTTGTGTGCATGATGCAATCAAGCGCATGGGCTTAGTAAGTGCGATGAAAGGTCCCCTATTTGGAGGGTTAAAACCCTTTACCACGATATTTTGCCGCGCCGGTTGAGTGTGTTCGGTTGAATGCAAGATATGTTCAAACGACATACTAAGTTTCATATAGTTATCTTTATCTTTGTATTCATTGTAATGAAAAGCGCATGGGCTCATTGTGTTGGACTAAAAAGGTTCTCCATTGGGGGGGGAAGAAAAGCCTAAAAGGCTACCTTTACCACGATATTTGCCGCGTCTTTCTATATGATTGCATCATCTACCCCCGTCTTGGCTCGATCTATTACCATTGGCACACCCATATTATTAGCCCTTACACTTTCCTTTGTTCATACACAAACCAGAACCCTCATTCCGTTAAGACCTTGACCTCATATGCCCCTTAACACCACATGCCATCTCACAATTCTCACACGCATACGCCCCCCTCATACAAATTGTCACCATAACGCTTGCCACCCAGCTTCCACACGTCCACATAGCTTTAACGACACAAGCCTTCAATGCCCCTAGCTTCATCACAAACACGCACTTGCCCCACGTTGACAGTCCCCAAGCACTAAAACAATTCACGCAATTCACCTGCCATTTAGCCGCTTACCATAAGCACAACTCCTCACGTCATTAACCCTAACCTAGCACTCTCGTCTAGCCACACTACCAGTACACACTCACAACTCCTCACGTCAGTAAGAAAGCCACCTTGCATTCACGCACACACTCATATGCCCCGTTGTCGGTTGTAGTTCCAGGATGCGTCCCAGGGTCGAGGTGCCCACTACATCATCATATTGAGGGCGAGGGTACCTATTGTCAGCGGTATTGGGTCGAGGTACCCAGGGTCGAGGTGCCCTGTTGTCAGTTACAGTTATCTGGATGCGTCCCAGGATCGAGGTCCACTGCAGCACCAACTCAGCTCGAGGCAGCAGACGAGCCAGGTAAGTGAGAATGCATTGCATAACTTTGATAGGATTGTTCAAAGTCACACACTGCACAAGTCCCATCAAAGTGGGGGCGACTGTAGGCATTGCATTTTTGCATGTGAAACCCGATGATGAGTCTTAGTTGGAGGCACTACCTTTTAAGTCGCGAGGAAGCCCGGGGAAATGGACGTCGGAAGGGAGGAGTCAAAAATTGACTCATATTTGGATTAAGTTCGCTGGTTTAGCTTCGGGTACTTGTTGGTTTTCCATTTTAATAATTATTCCCGGCCCAAAAACATTCACAAATCACCTAACCTCGGCCCAAAATCCCCACAAGCCCTTGGCCTTGACCTAAAACCCCTGCAAGCCCACACACCTAGCCCACACTAAACCCCACCAACCAAAAGGCCCACACGCCACTACAAGGCCCACACGCCCATTCACCCTAATACACAGCCAAATTAAATCAAATATTAAGTTAAATATTAATAGATAAGGTAATTAAATAAAAATAATAATTAAATCATTACCAAATTAAATAAAACATAAAATAAAATCATGCCTAATTTAAACAAATCAAATATGTTATATACCTAAATTAAAAAGATGATATACCTAATTAAAATCAATCATAACAATAAAAAATATTAACTTCCTAATCTAACAAATTAAAAGCCTAATCCTAAACCAATCAAATATATTGTATTCCTAATACTAGCCAAGGACGTGTCACCCAATCAAATCCATTGTTTTCCTTGTCTAACACTAAATCATATCCTAATTGAATGCACCAAATCCTTCATTGTGAGACAAGGTGAAGCCCTAACCCTTATCTATATAAACAACCACTAACCAAAACCCATCCTCTCATTGACACATATAGTTCACGCCCATCACAAGAAAGAAAACAAGCAAAAGAATTTCCCATCACCTTCACACAATATCATTAACAGTAATAGCATAAAGAAGTAAAAACAATTTCTCTCCTACACCTCCTTCAATAACCGAAACAACCACCCCTCCTCCAAGTCCATCCATAGCCGAATACACAGCCCCATACCACAGCCTTAGGACACACAAATACAGCCTCATAAACCTCCCATATCACTGAAAAACAGCAGCCCCATAAGCCTCTCCATCACCGAAAACTGCAGTCCAAAAAACTGCACTATTTTAACCACCAAAAATAGCAGTAATTTAACCCATAAAACAGTAGCAAAATCCACTTAAAACATTCCCTAAAAAGCTTAAAACAGTAACATAAAAAAAACTGCACTCAAAACCCTCTTTAAAAGCAAAAAACAGCAACCCAAACCCCCGTAAAAAAACACAAAAACAGTCCACTTATAGACCTGAAACAGTGAGCAGAAAAATACAGAGAAAATAGAAGCAAAACGGAGGCCAAACAGCAAGCAAAACAGCAAAACAGTGAGCTAAGATGCTAAAACCAGTGAACCGGAGAAGTGGAGGAGCTTTACCCTTCCGATCTCCGCAAAAATGCAAGTCCGAAGTCGACAAAGAAGGTTGACCTGAAGGTATTTTCCACATTTGTTTTCTGTTTTATTTTTATTATTCATTGAGTATTGTTCGCATGATTGTTATTTCAAAATGCATGTTGTGGCCCTTGAGTAGATAAATATGCATGTATTATGAAATATTGTATGTTGTGGACTTGGAATAAAATAAAAGATGTGTCAACTCTCGCGGGATATCGGATGGAAAACCGGACATAAATTCATAGCCGATCCGAATGGACGGTTAGTATGATCTGTATCGGGATACAACCCATGTACCGCTTGAGTAAACGGGCACCCTCTTTGTTTTATATTGCTTTGGTTTATTATTCGTCATTTGAATTCTGCCTGTATTTGTTTATACATGATACAATCGAGCGCATGGGCTTAGTAAGTGCGATTGAAGGTCCCCTATTTAGAGGGGTTAAAATCATTTACCATGATGCTTTGCCGCGCCGGTGATGTGTGTTCGGTTTGAATGCAAGATATGTTCAATCGGCATACTATGTTTGACATTATTGTTTTTTAATTCTTGTTTGAATGTGCAATCGAGCGCATGGGCTTAGTAAGTGCGATGAAAGGTCCTCATTTGGGGGGGGTTAAAACCCTTTACCCCGATGTTTGCCGCGCCGGTTGATGGTTGTTGTTCGGTTGAATGCAAGATATGTTCAATCGGGCATACTAAGTTTGATATTATTTTTTAATTCTTTGTGTGCATGATGCAATCAAGCGCATGGGCTTAGTAAGTGCGATGAAAGGTCCCCTTATTTGGAGGGTTAAAACCCTTTACCACGATATTTGCCGCGCCGGTTGATGTGTGTTCGGTTGAATGCAAGATATGTTCAAACGACATACTAAGTTTCATATAGTTATCTTTATCTTTGTATTTCATTGTAATGAAAAGCGCATGGGCTCATTGTGTTGGACTAAAAAGGTTCTCCATTTGGGGGAAGAAAAGCCTAAAAGGCTACCTTTACCACGATATTTGCCGCGTCTTTCATATATTGATTGCATCATCTACCCCCGTCTTGGCTCGATCTATTACCATTGGCACACCCATATTATTAGCCCTTACACTTCCTTTGTTCATACACAAACCAGAACCCTCATTCACGTTAAGACCTTGACCTCATATTGCCCCTTAAACACCACATGCCATCTCACAATTCTCACACGCATACGCCCCCTCATACAAATTGTCACCATAACGCTGCCACCCAGCTTCCACACGTCCACATAGCTTTAACGACACAAGCCTTCAATGCCCCTAGCTTCATCACAAACACGCACTTGCCCCACGTTGACAGTCCCCAAGCACTAAAACAATTCACGCAATTCCACCTGCCATTTAGCCGCTTACCATAAGCACAACTCCTCACGTCATTAACCCTAACCTAGCACTCTCGTTAGCCACACTACCAGTACACACACTCACAACTCCTCACGTCAGAAAGCACCTTGCATTCACGCACACACTCATATGCCCCGTTGTCGGTTGTAGTTCCAGGATGCGTCCCAGGGTCGAGGTGCCCACTACATCATCATATTGAGGGGGGGGTATATCACACTATTGTCAGCGGTATTGGGTCGAGGTGCCCAGGGTCGAGGTGCCCTGTTGTCAGTTACAGTTATCTGGATGCGTCCCAGGATCGAGGGTCCACTGCAGCACCAACTCAGCCTCGAGGCAGCAGACGAGCCAGGTAAGTGAGAATGCATTGCATAAACTTTGATAGGATTGTTCAAAGTCACACACTGCACAAGTCCCATCAAGGTGGGGGCGACTGTAGGCATTGCATTTTTGCATGTGAAACCCGATGATGAGTCTTAGTTGGAGGCACTACCTTTAAGCGCGGAAGCCGCGGGAAATGGACGTCGGAAGGGAGGAGTCAAAAATTGACTCATATTTGGATTAAGTTCGCTGGTTTAGATTCGGGTACTTGTTGGTTTTCCATTTTAATAATTATTCCCGGCCCCAAAAACATTCACAAATCACCTAACTCGGCCCAAAATCCCCACAAGCCCCTTGGCCTTGACCCTAAAACCCCTGCAAGCCCACACACCTAGCCCACACAAACTAACCCCACCAACCAAGGGCCCACAAGCCCACTACAAGGCCCACACGCCCATTCACCTAATACACAGCCAAATTAAATCAAATATTAAGTTAAATATTAATTAGATAATGTAAAATAAAATAATAATTAAATCATTTACCAAATTAAATAAAACATAAAATAAAATCATGCCTAATTTAAACAAATCAAATATGTTATATACCTAAATTAAAAAGATGATATACCTAATTTAAAATCAATCATAACAAATAAAAAATTAACTTCCTATCTAACAAATTAAAAGCCTAATCCGAACCAATCAAATATAATGTATTCCTAATCTAGCCAAGACGTGTCACCCAATCAAATCCATTGTGTTTCCTTGTCTAACACTAAATCATATCCTAATTGAATGCACCAAATCCCTTCACTGTGAGACAAGGTGAAGCCCTAACCCTTATCTATATAAACAACCACTAACCAAACCCATCCTCTCATTGACACATATAGTTCACAGCCCATCACAAGAAGAAAACAAGCAAAAAGAATTTTTCCATCACCTTCACACAATATCATTAACAGGAATAGCATAAAGAAGTAAAACAATTTCTCTCATACACCTCTTTAATAACCGAAACAACCACCCCTCCTCCAAGTCCATCCATAGCCGAATACAACAGCCCCATACCACAGCCTTAGGACACACAAATACAGCTCATAATAAACCTCCCATATCACTGAAAAACAGCAGCCCCATAAGCCTCTCCATCACCGAAAACTGTAGTCCAAACCTGCACTAATTTTAACCACCAAAAATAGCAGTAATTAACCCATAAAAACAGTAGCAAAATCCACTTAAACATTCCCTAAAAAGCGTGAAAACAGAGTAAAATAAAAAACTGCACTCAAACCCTCTTAAAATCGCAAAAAACAGCAAACCCAAACCCCCGTAAAAAACACAAAAACAGTCCACTTATAGAATTAAATAGTGAGCCAGAAAATACAGAGAAAATAGAAGCAAAACGGAGGCCAAACAGCAAGCAAAACAGCAAAACAGTGAGCTAAGATGCTAAACCAATGAACCGGAGAAGTGGAGGAGCTTTACCCTTCCGATCTCCGCGAAACGCATGTCCGAAAGTCGGCAAAGAAGGTTAGACCTGAGGGTATTTTCCACATTCATTTTCTGTTTTATTTTTATTATTCATTGAGTATTGTCGCATGATTGTTATGTCAAAATACATGTTGTGGCCTTTGAGTAGATAAATATGCATGTATTATGAATATTGTATGTTGTGGGACTTGGAATAAAATAAAAGATTTGTCAACTCTCGCGGTATATCGGATGGAAACCCGGATATAAATTTCATAGCTGATTCCGAATGGACGGTATTATGATATGTACTCGGGATACAACTCCACGTACAGCTTGAGGTAAACGGCACCTCTTTTGTTTATGTGCTTTGGTTTATTTATTTTTCGTCATTTGAATTCTGCATGTTATTTTTTTTATACATGATAATTGAGCGCATGGGCTTAGTAAGTGCGACGAAAGGTCCCCTATTAGAGGGGTTAAAAATCCTTTACCACGAGGCTTTGCCGCGCCGGTTGATGTGTGTTCGGTTGAATGCAAAGATATGTTCAATCAGGCATACTAAGTTTGATATTATTGTTTTTAATTCTTGGGTGCATGATGCAATCGAGCGCATGGGCTTAGTAAGTGCGATGAAAGGTACCCTTTGGAGGGGTTAAGGTTTTAAAACCCTTTACCACGATGCTTTGCCGCGCCGGTTGATTGTGTTCGGTTGAATGCAAGATATGTTCAATCGGACATACTAAGTTTCATATAGTTATCTTTATCTTTGTACGTATTGTAATGAAAAGCGCATGGGCTCATTGGGTTGGACTAAAAAGGTTCTCCATTGGGGGAAGAAAAGCCTAAAAGGCTACCTTTACCACGATATTTGCCGCGTCTTTCATATATTGATTGATCATCTACCCCCGTCTTGGCTCGATCTATTACCATTGGCACACCCATATTATTAGCCCTTACACTTTCCTTTGTTCACACACAAACCAGAACCCTCATTCACGTTAAGACATTGACCTCATATTGCCCCTTAACGCCAACTACCATCTCACAATTCTCAACGCATACGCCCCCCCACCCCTCATACAAATGTCACCATCACGCTGCCACCCAGCTTCCACAAATCCTCATAGCTTTAACGACACAAGCCTTCACGGCCCTAGCTTCATCACAAACGCGCACTTGCCCCACGTTGACAGTCCCCACGCACTCAAACAATTCAAGCAATTCGCCTGCCATTTAGCCGCTTACAATAAGCACAACTCCACACGTCATTAGCCATAACCTAGCACTCTCGCCTAGCCACACTGCCAGTACACACACTCACAACTCCTCATGTCATAAAGCACCTTACATTCACGCACACACTCATAACTCTCACATAAAGCCAACTATAGCATTCATGCATGTATTATGAAATCCCACATAGTCATTCTTATCTTGTACGCATCATAATGAAAAGCATGTTTATTCCATTGGTTGCATCATTTACCTTAGTCTTGGTTAACGTATTACAATTCATATATTCATGTCATGTGATAGCTTGGAGTATTATTCTTGTGGTATATCAGATGGAAACCCAGACATAAATTCGTAGCCGATTCCGAATGGACGGTAGTGTAGTCTTGTACTTGGGATACAATTCCACGTAACACTTGGAAAAGTGCTCACATGTGTGCTTGTGTGGTTAGTGTGTGTGCTTATGTTTTGTGAGTACAATATGCCAATGAAGTTGTATGTTCGTTGCTACTTTGATGTACTTTCAAGAATGCAATCTTAGATGTGAAATATATGTAAATTTAGCTGTAAGTTTTATTTTGTACATGTGAATTTAGAAGCATGATACTCTTGGAAATAAAGTGTTACTTAAGCTTGATTAAATTATTACACAAATCTTTTCATTACAAGTGACATAAGTAAGGGACCATTCTGAACCCAACGGTTTGAGGTGTTCCCTTGCGAGGAGTGAGTGCGGCCTTAAATCTCATTTTCCCGTTCACCGGGTGGCGAATCCATTATTTCTCCGGTTAGTCCCCCGTGGATACTCCACTCCCGACCAGGCCGCGAGCCCGGAACAGCATGCGTCGTCCAGTTTCTGTGTGTCCCACAGTCTGGCGACTCCACTGGGGATATAGAATCGGCCCCGAAATATTGTCTTGTAATGTTTGGATTTATGTTCTAATTGACCGTGTCTATAGTGGATAAAATGGGGGTTTAATCAAGGGCATTTTGAGGCTAGGTATGGTTTTGGTGTCTTCCTTCATTCACTACCTTCCTAGAAGGAAAAGCTGTGGAAGGCATATATATAGCCATCTACCCTTAGCCTATTGTGATGGAATAATTTGGAGGGACTCGTTGTTTATTCCTGCACCAAGCGATAAGAGCCTAAGAGGCTAGGGTACTTAAGAGAGCCTCGTTCCACCCTCCCTCTGGGGAATCTACAACGGGAAATCCATTGACAGTCAGTCACACACCATAGCTCATTGGCACGTACCTTAGTGTATAAAAAAGGGTGCGCTCACTTGGTCGCTCGAACCCTTGATTGGGGAGACCTAGTTGTGGGCCATCCTTCGCCGGTGAGAGCCTTTGTCTACACTCTTGCGAACCCACCCATAGACCGGGTTTGTATGTTTAAAGTAACAATTATTTCCTTGAATATGTGCTTGTGGACCATCCTCATTTGGATGCAGTTGGACTATTGTCAGAAATGCGAACTTGCTGGGCCATTTAAACTGGGGCGAGTTCGTACCTTATGACCATTAGGCCCAAAGCTTCTGAAATGTTGATGGGCCATTCTGTAGAAATCATTTTTTTATGTTTGCATTATTTTTCTTTTATGCTTGTGTTTGGGAACATCGTCGTTTGGATCCATTTGGACCATTTGTCATGGGATATGGGCTTGTTGGGCCATTTAAACTGGGACAAGAACGTATTTTATGACGATTGGGACAAAGGCTTCTAAGTGATTGATGGGCCACTTTGTGCTTGTGTTCAGAACATTACCATTTGGATTTAGTTGGGCTCCTTGCCATGAGATGTGAACTTGTTGGGCCATTTAAACTGGGACGAGTTTACTCCTATGACAGTTAGCCCAAAAGCTTCTAAAATGATAACGGCCGATTTGTTTGAAAATTTTAGTTGATTTAGTATGTTCATATATGTTACATGCATCTCATGCACCTCATACATAATATGTCATGTTAACACCTTCTATGTCTCAAAAAGACATCATAGATACCGTTTGGGTTAGAGAAGGAACAAGGCTCATTAAAAGAACAGTAACAGTCATGAGTGAATCCGGTAATGAGGTATCCCGTATGGATCAATTAGAGAACGGTCTCGCCAAGATTACTGAACATTTGCAAGCCTTGACTACTGCTGTGGCTGGTATGGATGTGCCCTGTGCTGGGGGAAATTCTGAGAATGTGAGGCGTGAGGAGTCTCCGAATGGGTTGGGGGATGATATCCCCACTTTTGATGATGATATGGCAGAGTATGCAGCAGACATAGTATCTGGGTCTCAGGCAGAGTTACAGAAACTTCGGGATCAGGTTGAGTCAGTTACCCACAAGATGAGGGGTAAGAATGAAGATTTGCTTGATTATGACACACTGACTTTCGAGGAACAATTGCCGGCACAGTTCAAGATGCCTGATATGGCTAAGTTAAACGGGAATGGGGATCCAAGGGTGCATCTCCGACAGTTTGTATCATTCATGAGTTCAGTTGGCCTATCTCAGCGCCAAGTGCAGAAAATGTTTGGAATGTCGCTCGAGGAAGCTCCCGTGGTGTGGTACCACAGTTTGGAGAAGAAAGTGAAGGAAGATTGGAGGGAGTTGGCTGATGCTTTCCTGAAGCAGTATGTCACTGACCTAGAGATCGATCTGTCACTTCGCGATCTGGAGAATGTTAAGCAGAAATCGGAGGAGAGTTTTAAAGAGTACGTGGACCGATGGAGGGGTCAGTTGTTGAAAATGTAGACTAGGCCCTCGAAGAAGGACCATATTAAAATGATCATCAAGGGCACCAAGCCCTCCATCTATGGGAAGCTAAGGAGGATGACGTCCATGATTACTGATTTTCGGCAGTTGAGGGAAACTGTCATGGATATTGAGGAAGAAGAGGCCAAAAACAGAAAATTCTATGGTCTGAACAGGAGGCCCATTGGGGGGACATCGGGAACAAAGCCCATTTCTGCTGAGATTGCCGCTATCTGGAACCGAAGATTCTCCAACTTGGGTAGGCCCTTGTCCAAAGTATTGGAGAAGTTGAAGAGACAAGGACTTCTGTCACCCCTAGAAGCCAAACCATTACCCAATCCCCCACCATCACATTATAACCTAAGCCTTTACTGTCACCTTCACCAACAAAAGGGCCATGACACCGACAACTGTGCCCGACTCCGCCATGATATCCAAGACCTGATAGACTCCAAAAATACCTGACCCAGAAACAGAACAGCCTGACACACACAGAAACCCCTTACCCAACTACCTACCGTGTCGTACCACCACCAACCTATATGATCAATTCTGGCCTCCCAGAAGACCTTGTCCTAAAATCCTTTCACCCTCTAGCCTTTTGCCTGGGAATCTGGGATAGTACTAGTGAAGATGAGACTGAGCAGGGGAAAAGCTTTTGGCTTGATTTCTCTAGCAGTGATGAGGAAGAAGTGAGGGGAATAACGCGCATCGGTCGTTTTTACAATGATATGGCAGAAAAGGGTAAGGAAGTTTTGACAGATGGTAGAGAAATGGTTGAGACTGCAGAAAATACTGAAGGGGATATAGTGCTGAGGCAATTGAGGAAGACTAGAGCACAAGTGAGTATCTGGGAACTGTTATGTGCGTCTCGGGAGTATAGGCAGGCCATGGTTGAGGCCTTGAGCAAGATTGTGGTACCGGAAGATGCCAACCCTGCAATGTTTGTTGGGTCGATTCAGAAAGAAGCTTTGCAAATATCTTTTTCTGAGGATGAACTCCCGGAGGAGGGGATAAATCATAATAGGCCTCTATTTATCAGGGCCGAGGTGAGGGGCAATATAACTTCATGTGTGATGGATGGATGGATGTCTTCATCAATGTGTGCCCGCTGAAAATTTTGGGAGATTGGGTATGAAAGCAACAGACTTGGACCCCTCCAGCATGACTATTAAGGCTTATGATGACAGTAAAAGGGGAGTTGAGGGTACTTTTGTGGCTATGGTCAAGGTAGGCCCTATTGAAGATGGAGTTGAGTTTACAGTGCTGGACATCCCAGCCACTTTTGCCTTGTTGTTGGGAAGGCCTTGTTCACAAACTTGGGGGCGTGCCTTCCACTTTACATCAGATGATCAAGTTCCCGCATGAGGGAGAAGTTGTTACTGTTCGGGCTGCTGGTAGACAATGTCGTGGCCGTCTTGGAGATACAACCTTTCACGAGGTTTCAGGTGTCAGCTACTTTTGAGGAGTGGGTGGATCCTAGGGTGGCTAGGATCATGAAAAAAATGAAGTTTGAGCCGGGTGAAGGTTCAAAATTGCCAGATTTCAGAGGACAGACTACTCGGAAGGGTTTGGGGTACAAATCTGATGAAGAAAAGCCGAAGGTCAAGAAAAGGGGCTGAAACTGATGGAGTGTTTTGTGAAAGCTTCAGGATATCAAGGGGAGCCTGAACCTGTAGAAGTTAATGGAATTGTGGTACCTGGGTTTGAGATCTTCCAGGATATGTTGGGTAAGAAGCCGATAGTTGAAGAAATTGTGAAGAAAGAAGAAGAGAATTGGGAGGAAGAACTGATGAAGTTGGAGAGCCTGACTCTGGGAGAGAACAAAAAGCCTGAGGAAAACCTGGTTGCAGAGGAAAAAATGCCTATAGATGATGAAGACATTTACCTTCCTGATTTGTTTGAATGTACATCTGCATTATCCAATAATAAAGACATCTCTTTTGCTTACTTGCCTGAGTCATTTCCACTTACTCTGCACGAATTAAGCATATTTGATATCAGTTCAGCCAGAACTACTGCATTTAACCTTGGTACACCCGAGAGTCCCAAGGAAATTCTGATTGCAAGTGAAGTTACCTCCGAAGAGAGGGAGAAACTAGAAGAAGTGTTGGTCAGATATGCCAAAGTGTTTGCTTGGTCCTATGAGGACATGCCTGGGGTAGACAGAAACATTGCCCAACACACAATACCAACTTATCCGAACATGAGGCCAGTAAAACAGAAACTCCGACGGATGAGACCAGAATGGGCTGAGAAAGTCAGAGAGGAAGTTAAGAAACAGATAGATGTGGGGTTCCTGGAAGTAGTGAAGTATCCTGAGTGGTTGGCTAATATAGTGCCGGTGCCAAAGAAAGACGGGAAGGTCAGAATGTGTGTAGACTACAGAGATCTCAACAAGGCTTGTCCGAAAGATGATTTTCCTCTGCCGCATATAGATGTTCTGGTTGATAGTGCGGCTTTATCTCCCTATGTATTCATTTGCAGATGGGTTTTCAGGTTACAATCAGGTTCTCATGGCTGAGGAAGACAAACACAAGACTGCATTTGTTACCGAGTGGGGTACTTACTGTTACAAGGTAATGCCGTTTGGGCTTAAGAATGCGGGAGCTACTTATCAGCGGATGGCCACTACACTTTTCCATGACTTGATGCACAAAGAGATTGAGGTGTATGTGGATGACATGATGGTGAAATCAGAGACAAGAGTTGGGCATATTGAAGCACTGGAAAGGTTCCTTCAGAGAGTTGACAGATACAACCTGCGGCTTAATCCCAAGAAATGTGTGTTTGGGGTGACATCAGGGAAATTGCTTGGTCATACAGTGGGAATGGGCGGAATAGAGGTAGACTCTGAGAAGATCAAGGCAATCACAGAAATGCCTGCACCGAAGACAGAAAAAGAAGTCAGAGCATTCTTGGGAAAGATTCAGTACATCAGTCGGTTCATCGCCAAGTTGACATCAGTATGTGAGCCTATCTTCAAACTGTTGAGAAAAGATCAGCCAGTGAGATGGAATGAACAGTGTCAGACAGCCTTCGACAAAATCAGGGAGTACTTGATAAAGCCTTCTGTATTGAAACCTCCGAGACCGGGCAGATCTTTGGTATTGTATTTGGCAATAGAATCAGAAGCACATGGGGCAATGATGGTACAGACAGATGAGACAGGGGTAGAACATGCAGTTTACTATCGGAGTAAGAAGATGCTCCCGTATGAGGCTCGGTATCAAGAAGTAGAGAAGATCTGTCTTGCCATGGTATGGGCTTCCAGAAAGTTGCGACATTATTTCCAGTCTTACAAGATCCAGGTAGTGGCAAAGGAAAATCCTCTGAAATATCTTCATTCGGTGCCTTCACTAGTGGGAAAATTGGGCAGATGGTTGGTATTGCTGACAGAGTTTGACATTGAGTATCTCACCTCCAAAGTGATCAAAGGGCGAGCAGTAGCAGAGTTTCTGGCATTGCAACCTGTTGAGGGGGATCAGTACAAGTTTGAATTTCCAGATGAAGAGATCCAAGCAATAACAGTTCAGAGATGGAAGATGTATTTTGACGGAGCAGTGAATTACAAGGGAGCCGGAATTGGGATCGTGATAGTGACCCCCGAGGGAGAGACTTTGCCTTTAGCCAAGAGGTTGACATTCAGAGTGACTAATAACATGGCCGAGTATGAAGCATGTGCTTTTGGTTTGACAGCATTGATAGCCTTGAAGGCCGGGAGTGTGGAAGTCTACGGAGATTCTATGTTGGTAGTCCAGCAGATGCGAGGAGAATGGGAATTGAAAGAAGAACGGTTGAAACCTTACATTTTTCACCTCAGAAAGTTGGCACAGGTTATCCCGAGTGTAAGTTTCAGCACTTACCGAGAGAAGAGAATCATATGGCAGATGCATTGGCTACACTTGCAGCAACTTGGGAAAATCCAGAAAAGTTAGTGATGAGACCGTTGATACTGACAATAGCAAGCAGACCTGTTAATGAAATAGAAAGAATTCTGGAAGTTGAGGTCGACGACGGTAAACCTTGGTATTATGACATTCAGAGGTATCTGGAACATGGTGAACTCCCGGAAGGGGTAGGCAGAAAAGACAGAATAGCCATTCAGAAGTTAGCTTCCCAGTATGTGACTTTGAAAGGGGAACTGTACAAGAGGCAAGCAAACGGTATTCAGTTGAAGTGTTTGAGAAAAAAGAAGCTCAGCATGTAATGGAAGAAATACACGCCGGGGTATGTGGTCCGCACATGAACGGGTTGAATCTGTCCCGCAAGATAGTGAGACAAGGTTTTTATTGGTCAACCATGGAAACAGACTGCGCGAAGATGGTAAAGCACTGTCATGACTGTCAAGCACACGGTAATTTGAATCACTTACCGCACACAGAGTTGCACGGGTTGTCAGAGCCGTGGCCTTTCTCAGCATGGGGAATTGATATGATTGGAGAAATTCGACCGAATGCATCGAATGGGCATCGCTTCATAGTAGTGGCCGTAGATTACTTCTCGAAGTGGGTGGAAGCCGAATCATTCCGCAATGTTACAGCAAAACAGATGGCAAAGTTTATAGCTCGGAACCTCATTTGTCGGTATGGTATGCCGCATCATGTAGTGACAGACAACGGAGTTCAGTTTCAAGGAGAGACGAAGGCAATGTTACAGAGGTACGGGATAGGCCACCACAAGTCATCACCGTACAGGCCGCAGGCAAATGGGGCAGTTGAGGCAGCCAACAAGACTATAAAGACGATTTTAGCCAAGATGACAGAAAATTGCAGAGATTGGGCCGAGAAATTACCGTATGCTTTGTGGGGGTACAGAACATCAGTAAGAACAGCAACAGGGGCCACACCTTACTCTTTGGTCTATGGAATGGAAGCAGTATTGCCAGTAGAAGTGGAAATACAGTTCATGAGGGTATTAGCAAAGGCAGAATTACCGGAACAGGAGTGGGCCGCACAGAGGTTTGATCAGTTAGCACTGCTGGATGAGAGGAGAACAAAGTCTTTGTATCACATGCAGTTGTATCAGAAGAGACTAGCCCAGGCATTCAACAAGAAAGTACGTCCCACCAAGATCAGAAAGGGTGATTTGGTACTTAAGCAGGGCCGTCGACGACAGATCCGAGAGGAAAATTCAGACCTAACTGGGAAGGACCTTACATAGTGCAGAAGGTAATGGGAAATGGAGCAGTGAGGCTATCAGACTTGGAAGGAAACGAGTTCACCGAGCCGATCAACGTGGACAGATTGAAATAGTACTTTGCCTGAGGAAGAAAGGACCGAGCAGTCACCAAGGGAATTGGCAGAAGACCTAACCCAACGGAGTAGGAAAATCATTCATGCATACACGTAACATTGCATTCTTTCCGTGTTTGTTTCTGTTTTTGTGTTCGCAGGTTCGAAGAAGAAGAGAAAGCGGCAGAAATGAGCCAAACAGCGTCAGCGCAGTTTCAGTTTTGGGGATGAGTCCCAGGGGGCGAGGCCCACATCAATAATTTTTGGGGATAAGTCTCAGGGGGTGAGGCCAATATCGGCTTGGGGCGAAGCCCCACATCATCATCAGTTTGAGGGCGAGGTCCCTATTGTCAGCGGTGTTGGGTCGAGGTGCCCCCGTTGTCGGTTGTAGTTTTGGGATGCGTCCCAGGGTCGAGGTGCCCACTACACCATCAGTTTAAGGGCGAGGTCCCTATTTTCAGCGGTGTTGGGTCGAGGTGCCCAAGGTCGAGGTGCCCCCGTTTTCGGTTGTAGTTCCAGGATGCGTCCCAGGGTCGAGGTGCCCACTACATCATCATATTGAGGGCGAGGTACCTATTGTCAGCGGTATTGGGTCGAGGTGCCCCCGTTGTCAATTGTAGTTATCTGGATGCGTCCCAGGATCGAGGTCCACTGCAGGCACCAACTCAGCTCGAGGCAGCAGACGAGCCAGGTAAGTGAGAATGCATTGCATAACTTTGATAGGATTGTTCAAAGTCACACACTACACAAGTCCCATCAAATGGGGGCGACTGTAGGCATTGCATTTTTGCATGTGATACCCGATGATGAGTCTCAGTTGGAGGCACTACCTTTTAAGTCGCGGAAGCCGCAGGAAACGGACGTCGGAAGGGAGGAGTCAAGAATTGACTCATATTTGGATTAAGTTCGTTGGTTTAGCTTCGGGTTACTTGTTGGTTTTCCGTTTTAAAAAATTATTCCCGGCCCAAAACATTCACAAATCACCTAACCTCGGCCCAAAATCCCCGCAAGCCCCTTTGCCTTGACTTAAAAACCCCGCAAGCCCACACACCTAGCCCACACAACTAAACCCACCAACCAAAGGCCCACACGCCCATTCACCTAATACACACCCAAATTAAATCAAATATTAAGTTAAATATTAATTAGATAATGTAATTAAATAAAATAATAATTAAATCATTTACCAAATTAAATAAAACATAAAATAAAATCATGCCTAATTAAAACAATCAAATATGTTATATACCTAAATTAAAAAGATGATATACCTAATTAAAATCAATCATAACAAATAAAAAATATTGACTTCCTAATCTAACAAATTAAATCCTAATCCTAACCAACAAATATATTGTATTCCTAATCTAGCCAAGACATGTCTCCGAATCAAATCCATTGTTTTCCTTCTCTAACACTAAATCATATCCTAATTGAATGCACCAAATCCCTTCCTTGTGAGACAAGTGAAGCCCTAACTTCTCTATATAAACAACCCCTAACCAAAGCCATCCTCTCATTGACACATATAGTTCACGCCCATCACAAGAAGAAAACAAGCTAAAGAATTTCCCATCACCTTCACACAATATCATTAACGGTAATAGCATAAAGAAGTAAAACAATTTCTCTCCTACACCTCCTTCAATAACCGAAACAACCACCCCTCCTCCAAGTCCCTCCATAGCCGAATACACAGCCCCATACCACAGCCTTAGGACACGCAAATAAAGCCCCATAAACCTCCCATACACCGAAAAACAGCAGCCCCATAAGCCTCTCCATCACCGAAAAATACAGTCCAAAAAACTGCACTATTTTAACCACCAAAAACAGCAGTAATTTAACCCCTAAAACAGCAGCAAATCCACTTAAAACATTCCCTAAAAACCTAAAACAGTAACATAAAAAACTGCACTCAAAGCCTCCTTAAAACCGCAAAAACAGCAACCCAAACCCCCCTAAAAAAACAAAAACAGTCCACTTATAGACCTGAAATAGTGAGCAAAAAATACAGAGAAACAGAAGCAAAACGGAGGCCAAACAGTAAGCAAAACAGCAAAACAGTGAGCTAAGACGCTAAACCAGTGAACTGGAGAAGTGGAGGAGCTTTACCCTTCCGATCTCCGTAAAACGCAAGTTCGAAGTCGACAAAGAAGGTTAGACCTGAGGGTATTTTCCACATTCATTTTCTGTTTTATTTTTATTATTCATTGAGTATTGTTCGCATGATTGTTATGTCAAAATGCAAGTTGTGGCCCTTGAGTGATAATAATATGCATGTATTATGAAATATTGTATGTTGTGGACTTGGAATAAAAAAAGATGTGTCAACTCTCGCGGTATATCGGATGGAAACCCGGACATAAATTTCATAGCCGATTCCGAATGGACGGTAGTATGATCTATACTCGGGATACAACTCCATGTACCGCTTGAGTAAACGGCACCCTCTTTGTTTTATGTTGCTTTGGTTTATTTATTTTCATCATTTGAATTCTGCATGTTATTTGTTTATACATGATACAATCGAGCGCATGTGCTTAGTAAATGCAATGAAAGGTCCCCTATTTAGAGGGGTTAAAATCCTTTACCACGATGCTTTGCCGCGCCGGTTGATGTGTGTTCGGTTGAATGCAAGAAATGTTCAATCGGGCATACTATGTTTGACATTACTGTTTTTTAATTCTTTGTTTGCATGATGCAATCGAGTGCATGGGCTTAGTAAGTGTGATGAAAGGTCCCCTATTTGGGGGGGGGGTTAAAAACCATTTACCACGATGCTTTGCCCGCGTCGGTTGATGTGTGTTCGGTTGAATGCAAGATATGTTCAATCGGGCATACTAAGTTTGATATTATTATTTTAATTCTTTGTGTGCATGATGCAATCGAGCGCATGGGCTTAGTAAGTGCGATGCGATGAAAGGTCCCCTATTTGGAGGGGTTAAAACCCTTTACCACGATATTTTGCCGCGCCGGTTGATGTGTGTTCGGTTGAATGCAAGATATGTTCAAACGGACATACTAAGTTTCATATAGTTATCTTTATCTTTGTACGCATTGTAATGAAAAGCGCATGGGCTCATTGTGTTGGACTAAAAAGGTTCTCCATTTGGGGGAAGAAAAGCCTAAAAGGTTACATTTACCACGATATTTGCCGCGTCTTTCATATATTGATTGCATCATCTACCCCCGTCTTGGCTCGATCTATTACCATTGGCACACCCATATTATTAGCCCTTACACTTTCCTTTGTTCATACACAAACCAGAACCCTCATTCACGTTAAGACCTTGACCCCATATTGCCCCTTAATGCCACCTACCATCTCACAATTCTCACACGCATACGCCCCCCCCCTCATACAAATTGTCACCATCACGCTGCCACCCAGCTTCCACACGTCCTCATAGCTTTAACGACACAAGCCTTCAACGTCCTTAGCTTCATCACAAACGCGCACTTGCCCCACGTTGACAGTCCCCACGCACTCAAACAATTCACGCAATTCACCTGCCATTTAGCCGCTTACCATAAGCACAACTCCTCACGTCATTAGCCCTAACCTAGCACTCTCGTCTAGCCACACTGCCAGTACACACACTCACAACTCCTCACGTCATAAAGCCACCTTGCATTCACGCACACACTCATAACTCTCACATAAAGCCAACTATAGCATTCATGCATGTATTATGAAATCCCACATAGTCATTCTTATCTTTGTACGCATCATAATGAAAAGCATGTTTATTCCATTGGTTGCATCATTTACCTTAGTCTTGGCTTAACGTATTACAATTCATATATCCATGTCATGATAGCATTGGAGTATTATTTCTTGTGGTATATTGGATGGAAACCCGGACATAAATTCCGTAGCAGATTCCGATTGGACGGTAGTACGGTCTGTACTTGGGATACAATTCCACGTACCACTTGGAAAGTGCTCACATGTGTGCTTGTGTGGTTGTGTGTGCTTATGTTTTCGTGAGTACAATATGCCAATGAAGTTGTATGTTCGTTGCTACTTTGATGTACTTTCAATCATGCAATCTTAGATGTGAAATATATGTAAATTTAGGTGTAAGTTTTATTTTTGTACATGTGAATTTAGAAGCATGATACTCTTGGAAATAAGTGTTACTTAAGCTTGATTAAATTATTACACAATCCTTTCATTACAAGTGACATAAGTAAGGGACCATTCTGAACCCAACGGTTTGAGGTCTTCCCTTGCGAGGGGTGAGTGCGGCCTTAAATCTCATTTTCCCAGTTCACACCGGGGGTGGCGACTCCATTATTCTCCGGTTTAGTCCCCCGTGGCTACTCCGTACTCCCGACTGGGCCGCGAGCCCGGAACAGCATGCGTCGTCCAGTTTCTGTGTCCCACAGGGGGGGGCTTAGGTTTATTCTCTCCAATCTGAGTTCCTACATTTACAAGTCTTCATTTAGAATAAGTGAGTCAAGTTAAGAAATAGTTTCAACCATTTTGTCCTTGTTGAAGTTCTTGTTAAAGGAGTGCCCCTTCTAGAAGAAGTATCCAAGTCATCCTGAGGAGAACGTTAGCTATAAAATCATCTGTATAGCACTGAGGCGGGGTTAATATGTTCTTAAGGATAGAGGCACCTCAACTTGGACCAAGTTTGATCATCATCTTCTAGATTTCTAGGTTTTTCTAAATTTATGATTTATGTTCAGTTTGGCATGTTAGTGTACAATTGATTGAATGTAACATGTTAATTTCGTTTAATGACACTCATTTATCCAAAAAAATTAACTGAAAATTGAATGAAAATCAAATAAAATGGTTTAAAATACACTACTAATAACTTGGATGATTTCAATAGTTTAAATTAATTGAAAATGATATAATTTTTAATGCTTAAACCGAACCAAAAAGTAATCTTCGATTTAGTTTTATTCAGTTTG
Organism: Zanthoxylum bungeanum; assembly: GCA_019454045.1. Classification (NCBI taxonomy): domain Eukaryota; kingdom Viridiplantae; phylum Streptophyta; class Magnoliopsida; order Sapindales; family Rutaceae; genus Zanthoxylum; species Zanthoxylum bungeanum. The sequence continues at coordinate 102,347 of SKCR01042222.1, forward strand.
ATTTGGTCTATAATGTGATCGGCTTAATTGGTTTTATTTCATAATAAAATTGATTGGTGCAGTTAGATTCAATTTGATTAAAAAACTAAATCGAACTAAAAACTAAGATTCAATCGGCTTAATTGGCCTAATCTAATTTGTTCGTAATCCAGGTATGCTAAGTATATATATTTGGTTACAAAATCTATAATTATAATCTATCTAAGCTCTAAATAGCAGAAAACTCTCGTTAATTTTGGTTGTCACATAATTATGGTTCCTCATTGACTCTCCAAATTTTTGAAAAAGTTTGGTATTTATATATGTAGCCAATAACACATTTTCAGCAACTTTTAAATTCAGAATCGGTGGATCTCTCTCGACTAATATCAGATCATAAACAAATCAAATTAAAACAAAAGCTTAATTTTACATGCTGTTAGTTGTGTAGTTGTAGGTTTGTATTGTGTAATTGTTAGTTGTGTATTTAATATGATAGTTGTGTATTTAATATGATGGTTGTATAATGTCTAAATAAAGGTCTCTCACTGTGATTCTAAATTCAAGTAATGTTAATACACATTTTATTCATAAATTCTCACATGGTATCAGTAGCTTAGGTTCTTTCCAGAGGTTGAAGAACACATCAAATGGAACTCGGTTTGGAAAATTCGGGTTTCAAAAAGTTATCAAAAATCAAAACTGAGCATACCATCAGCTTGTTCACGTCGAGACGAGCACGGTGGTATTTTCCGATGGTCGAACGGAGGTCCAGGGAAGTGTCACGCGCCTATGCGCCAGTGGAGGAGCTGTTCACGCTCCCACGCCCCTCACACTCCCACTGGAGCTTGAAGACTGCTACGTCAGCACACAGTCAGCGAACAGTCAACGCCACGTCAACGCACGGTCAGTGCCACGTCAGCAAAATTATGGTAAATTACAGAAAGACCCTGTACTTTCTGGAAATTACATTTCGACCCATTAACTTTTTAGAAATTGAAATTTGACTCATGTGCTTTTGGAAATTATATTTGTGCCCCTGAACTTTTAGAAATTGTACTTTGACCCCTATAACTTCTGAAACTTTATATTTTGGTCCTTGTATAGGATTTTGACCAACAAAGTGTCATTTCCACCATTTTCGACCATTCCAGATGCAACGGTAATCTCGGAATCATCAAAATCAATCTCGATCTTACACTATTTGACAAATGGAAAAGTTAGATGTTATGCAACCCAGTCCTACCGTCCTCAGAGGTTCAAACTACTGTCTTTGGGTTCAAGGAATGCGTAGTTTTTTCAAAGGTCGAAAACTATGGCACTATGTTACTGGAGATGTCATGTCCCCCACTCGGCTCACTAATGAAACTGAAGGACAGCTCGCTGACCGTCTCGAAGATTGGGACAGTAAGAATCACCAAATTCTGACATGGTTCTGGAATACTTCGGTTCCAGCCATTCATCATCAATTTTGCCGCTATGAAACTGTCAAAGAAGTTTGTGATATGCTTGCATTAAGATACATCTATTCTTATCTCTCTAGTCAGTATCAATTGTGGGAAAAGTTGCATATTTTGAAACAACAGAAAGGTCAATCTCTTACTAATTTTCTTGCTCAAATGGAGAATATTTGGGACCAACTTGCTCTGTCAGAACCATCTATGAGTTGCACTGTTGATGCAAATTACGCGGCATACCGTGACTGCATATGGCTAATTCAAATCCTTATTGCCCTTATTGATGACTTTGAATCTTGCTGAGCTTCCTTGTTACATCAATCTCCCCTGCCTACATTAGAAGTTGTTGTCTCTCATTTATTATCTAAACTCGACTAAACTTACTTAAGCCTCCTCAAGATGATGTTGTGCTTGCCACTGTAAGCAATAATTCCAGCAAAAGTGGAAAATTTTGTTATACCTGTAACAAGGCTGGTCACACCCTGTCTGAATGTCATTTTACTAAATGTCAAAAATTTAAGAAAAATGGACATATAGCTTCCAATTGTCCTCATAATGAAGAATGTCGTTACTGCAAGCTGTCTAGCCATTCCATTGAGCAGTGTCCCACTCATCCACTAATATCTAATCAGACCCTAAGGTCTGTCAATTCTGCTGCTGTTGTTGTCAATAAAGTCAATGACTCTCCTGACTCTACTGGTAACTTAAAAACACTCATAAGACATATACTCTCAATTCCTTCCAGTACTTCCACTGCATTATCTATCACTTTAGGTAATTCTATTTGGTATTTTGACTTTGGTTGTTGCAATCATATGATTTCTCAATCCCCAGTATTTTCCTCCACCTCTCCCACCACAAGTATTTCTCTAATTTTCACCGCAGATGGTTCATAAATACTTGTACGTCAGTCTGGCCATATATCAACATCTACACTCACTTTACCAAATACATTTCTTATTCCCAAACTTACATTCAACCTTATTTATGTTAGTCAACTATGTAAACTTGGATTATAATTGATATTCTCCACTAATGGTTATCGTGTGCAGCACCGCACATGGGACAGATTCTTGGGACAACTTGTAGATTTGAACGTCTGTTTGAACTCACCTCTATGCATGCTTCATTCAAATTGATTTTTCCAGTTATTTGTTGTATCTACTCCATCTTCTCTTCACTTGTGGCATATGCGCCTTGATCAAGTCTCGTTAAATAAATTCATCCTTTAGATTCTAATGGTTCACTAGGTTCCGTTAAAGATCAGTCTTTCTATTGTGTCTCTTGTCAACTTGGAAACAACCAACTTTATCCTTTTAACATAATAAACATAATTCTATTACCCTATTTGATTTTGTCCACTTTATGTATGTGGACTTTCACATATACCCACTATGGGATGATCTAAATATTTTGTCTTGTTTATTGATGACTATTCTCGATTTACATGGATTTTTCTTATGAAACAGCGTTCTGAACTACCTCAAATTTATATTGACTTTGCAAACATGATCAAAACACAGTTTTCCCAGACTATCAAAACATTGAGAATCAACAATGCCAAGGAATATCTTGACTCTAAGATTCAATAATTTTTAAAAGCACAAGGGATCATTTCACAACGATCTTGCCCATATACCTCTCAATAAAATGGACGAGTCGAACGAAAATATCGTCATATTTTAGATTCCACTTGATCTATGCTCATTTCATCCTCTAGTCCTTAACGTTTTGGGGTGAAGCTACCCTTACGACTATTTATGTTATTAATCGTGTTCTTTCTTCAGTCACCAAATAATATTTGTCTCCTTATGAGTGCCTCTATGGTGTTTCCCCTCTTTATGATCTTCTCAGGGTCTTTGGGAGTATTTATTTTGTTCTTCTTCCTCTCATAGAGCATCACAAGTTAGAACCCCGTGCCAAACTTTGTTGTTTCCTAGGTTATGATATTCAACACAAAGGATATCATTGTTGGGGTTGGTGCTTAGAGCGTCAATCCGTATCGTATTTATGTATGATTCATGAATACGATCAAATCCTTTTTGCATAATATTACTTATTTATGGTTGCACCTCTTGTTTTTATATACGTATTCGATCTGATTACGATTAGATTGAAACTAAATATGGTTTAGTGATATGTATATATTAGACAAAGGCCCGATAATATATAATGCAGTACACAGTTACAAAGTTAGTTTGTAATTGACATTGGGAAATGTCACTGCTAAATGTACATTTTCTGGTCATGATTTACTAACACGGGTCGGTTAGTCAAATCCGTTGAGACTAGTATATGACGTATATCGAGACTTGGTCCGATGATTTATCTGAATGAACCATGAGTCTGGGGAGACTCGTATAGACGTGTAGGTGTTTATAGTGGATATAAACACTGAACAACTCACCTAAGATTCTTAGTATATGGTACACCAACGTCAATAAGAATCTTCTCGGGTTGAGTAGCATAGCGGTCCTTCGACTTGAGATACCACTGTAGATGTATGAGACATCTTCCACACTTAGATGGCAGTCACGTCACTGATCTATTGAGATCAGACCTCCGCCTGTTCGTTGGGTGTGGACCGATCCTCAAGATATCCTATGTGTGTCAAGATATGATCCTTCAGTTATGTGTACAGAGCATAGGTAGTCCATATGGGATTAGCAATCAGTTAAATCTATGGCCATAGTATACTTCAGAAGTGAGTTCCGAATGTTATTTATAGATTGCTAATAGAATCGTCGACGGGATAATACCTATAGAGATTTGACGTTTACATCTATATCTCTGGGATTATCCGGATACCTGTGATGGAGGGATTATACGTATACAATGACCTCGACCTGTATGATTCAGCAAGTTTATCCGTGATCGTCATAATTTACGGGTGGGTAAATTATAGACGCGAAATAAGATTTTGTGACGGATATGCCTGAATATAGAGAGTCTCACTAATGAAATAAACTTGTAGAGCACTAGGGCGACTATTATAAATAATAGTGATTATTTATAAATCGTTTAACTGTTAAACGAAAAATACATGCAAATGGGTCGAACCGTCATTTCCTAATTAATGTGTATTTGTATTTAATATATGATATTATTAAATACACATTAATAAATTGTCAAATAAATGTATTTGACATATATCATTTATATGTATTTGAGATATTTAAAGTAAATATAATACATATATTTGAGATATTTATTTTTAATTAATTATTTATTTATTTAATTTTTAAATAATTAATATAATTAAAATATAAATATCTTATGAAATGATTATTAGTGTAAATGTTTGACTTTACATTAAAGGAAAATGTTCTCAAATTGGATTTGACTTCCTTAGATATTTATTTTAAATTGTAAAATTGAAATATCAATTTCCTTTCATTTATTGTAATTTCGGCCATGTCCTTAAATAAATATAAGTGTTATATTTTTGAGTTGCTTTTATTGACTTGTTGAATTTCATTAAAGTTGTAATGATTCAAGTTGCAAGTTGATTAAAGAAACTTTAATGAAACAAAAAAAATATCTAGATATTTTACCATCACCAAATTCGGCCAAGGGAATTTGTGTGAGGTATATATTATTTGGTTTCATCTTTTAGGGTTTAACAAGTTCATTAGACACAAAATAAACATAAAAGAAGTTGAGAGAAAAGCTTGAAGGCCTAAAGAAAAAGTCTTGGAAAAATATTCAACATGGAAATTATTTATAACATGCTTGGCATCATTTTGTGTTGCTTTGATGTTCTCTCTACTCTTATAGTTTGTGTTTAATTTGTTGTGAACTTGAATGAAAGATGCGTGCATGAAAGTAAGCTTGAAATTGTTTCAAAGGCTTACTTTTGATTCTTTGGAAATCAAGTTGCCATTCTAAAGTTGTTGAGCCACTCCTTGGTGACCTAGAATTGTTCTAGAGTTATTTCAAAGTGGTGAGGCTTGTTTGGTGAAGCATTGAATGGATTAAAGTGTTGGATTTTAAAGATTTGGTAAAATTCCTCAATTTGATGAAATTGAAAATTTGGGTTCTTAACCCACTCCAAATTTGGTGATTTTCATATATGTGATGTATTATGGAGTTTATATGATGCCTGTAAAATTTTAGGTTGATTGGACTTGATCTTGGCATGTTTTGAACTAAATGGACCAAATTGTAATTAATTGAAACTTTTGGGTGGCTCACGACATTAGACCAAAAATTGGGGATTTGTGGGAAATCTGATTTTGATGCATTAGATGTGTTAAAAAAAATTTAGAAATGATTTAGAATCATCCAAAATTATATTTGACAACTTTTGGACTAAAATGATCAATTTATAAAGTTTTTAGGCAATTCGGTACTTACTAAGAAATTTGATCTCTTGTGTAATTTTTCAGAATTTAATAATTGGATAATTAAATAAATAAGTTTATTCAATTGATCCAAGAAAAATTTTGAAATCAGAAAATTTTGATTTTCGCGTTTCCGCTGCGTTACCGGATTCCCGCCATAAAACCCCAACAAAATGGTATCAGAGCGAGTCTGATTCTTGGCCCCTTGATATGATTGGCCCTTTAAATCTAATTTTTATTCTGTCTTTGCTTAATACATGCATGCTTTAATTTAATTTGATTAAATTTAAAGTGTTTGACACTTTATGGAATATCCTCGTTTAATAAGGTTTTAAAGTAACTAGTATTTGGAATACTTGTTTCTTGTCCGTCTTGTCAATACGGTTTATGATATTTTTCCATGACTACATCTGAGACCGTGCCTCTGCTGTGAGGGTGTAGCCGATAGAGATTTATTATGCCGGATGTATATCAGATACTAGATAAATTCAAGCAAAAGCGGAATCCTGAACGTGCCCTAGCTGTCAGGGTACGCAAGTAGCTTGAGTTTATCATTGGCGAGTTTAACCTTGGTACACCTCATTGTGAACGTGCCCTAGCTGTCACAACGAGAAACGACCAGGACCGGAACCCATGAGTCACTATTGAGTGATTGATAAATGAGTTGTCTACCTGATGAATATACGTAGGCGAGATCGTGCCTCAGCTGTGAGTCGAAATATATTCATGGGGTCCACTTCCCATTATGGAATTAGATTTAATTATTGAATTTTCTTTTTTTCCGTTGGGGACTACGGTATACGTAAAATAGTGGGAGACACTGCTAAGTTTACAAAATTTCATAACTTAGGCAGTGTGTATTATTATGGAATTGCCATTTGTTTGTTTTCCTTATTCTATAGTAGATATAATTAAACTTTTAATTCACTGCTTACATATTTTAATATGTTGTTTCTGACTTGACTTATGGTTGCACTTTTTCGGAATTGGTTCTAGATACGTTTAGACAAGGATATTGTTAGATCAGTCTAAACCATCGGGAACTGTTGTTCCGATTTTCTGGAAAAATCAAGATGGTTAGTGACTTAGTTATTAAGTCATGATAGATAATCTAGATACATATCCGTTTTAGGATATTTTCTATAGAGAGAATAGTTTATTGTGCAGTAAGAATTGACACGAATAAGTTCATGTCTCAAGATTCTTGACTGGCATTAAGAAAGCCTCATTAGTTATTTGTTTATCTAGTAATGACGTTTCTTAGCTTTAATGACCCTTAGAGGCAATGTGTCTGACACAATTTGCTAATCAGTTATTTGCAATTGTTGTGAATAGTTGAATGCAAATAGTAAAGCTAAAGAAAGGAGATGCGTATAGTTGTATATAGAAAATATCGATTTTCACAATACTACAACTATAGGTATTGGATACCAGATCTCTCGTATAGTTATTTAAAATATTAGTTAATGATTGTTTTGATATTTGATATCGGAACTTGAGTTTATTTGATAGTTACTTGTTCTTTTATAACAATTGTTATATATTTTAAATATAACTAGTAGTGTCATTGACGTAGAGATAACATTAAGAAAAATTATTCGGTAAAGTAAATAATTTAGAATGGTGCTTTATGAGATTTTATCACTTAAGCATTGGATGTTTATTCCGTATGGTAAATGATGGTTTGATACTAGATCACACCACATATCCTTATCCATTTAATGAATATTGTATTCGGGAAGGTGATTAAAATCTTGTTTAACCAATGATTTGTCATTGGACCACCAGATTTATTAACTGATACATTAGATGTATGTAGTTTAATGAATTGTAATTGTTTAACTTCATAACTTAGTTTATGAATTGTCATAACTTAGTTACGTGTTTCTGAAGGAACGCATATTGAACGTCTTGAAAGTATCAAGAACTTTCAATCTGTTCTGATGAAACGTAGATTAAACATTTTTGACTTGTTTAAATATATTCAATCTGAAGTTTTTTGAGAACTCTATCCATAAAATTCATTACATGTCTTTGAACTATTCAAAGATCTTTAATACGATCAAACATATGAATATAAAGCAATTAGTTCTAAGGTTATATTCAGTGAATATGATTCTTATTCAATATTATTCTTCCACGATTCCATCTTGATGGAATTGAGTAGAGGGAGCAGTCGAATCTATATGATTTGATTCGTTTGATATTGAATGTTACCGAATTAGTTTCAATACTCTTGGGGATATGCTCCAGTAACACTAGTTCATCTTTTAATTTAGGTTCCATTAATTTCTACAGTTACATATATGATATGTATAGGTAGAAAATCTGAATCTGAAAAGTTTGAGATTTGAATCTCTTCTTTTATATAATAGTTATATAATGGAAATTACTTACACCTCGGAGGTATAAGAAAAATTTATCGTTTATTTGTTTAATAGAATATTGTATTCTATTTATATAATATATTTCCTACGATCCTAAGTAATAAAATTGTTTTATTACTTGGTGTGTAACATCGGATGTTAATATTGTAGAAAAGACTTGACTTATTGAAGTCAAATGTGAGAATGATAAACTATAAATGGAACTACGTAATTAATAAGATGAAACAACCCTTATACATCTTCTATATAAGTCTAATAGGATATCAAAATCATTTACGAGTATTTGATACTTAATGGTTCTGTTTTTTCTTATCGAAGAAAATTATCCTATAACTTATAATGGAAGCGATATTTAACATCGATTCTGGAAGTTCATCATTGAACCATAGATCTAAGATTGTTCATAGCTTAATACGATCAAGTTTTGAACTCGATTAAGCTTTCATTATGAATTAGTTCATGATATGTGCTAATTGTTTGCGCAGCAAAAGTAGTGTGAGCTTATTAAAGGTTTGACCTTTATAGTATGACATTGAGAAAAGTTATACTCAGCAATCTATTGTAGATTCTAAGGAAACTTGTTTCTAGTCACAATAATTGAACAATTTAAGATATATTGGTTAAGTGTTGATATTAAACTGTACATTTTAGCTAAAGAATGCAAAGTGGCGTTTTTGAATGACTTATTCAGATAAAAGATCAGTTGTGGTTTCTTTGTTTGAAGAGTTCATTCTAGAATGGCCCTAGAGTTTGTGTCCTGCTCATATTGCAGTTTAGTGTGCTAGCTTATAGAGCCTATTGTAGACTCGGATAAGTCTTCCGGAAATCTGTGTTCCAGTTTTTTGATATCGTCAGATTGTCTGATCTTGTCAAATTATAGAGAATACATATGTGATTGAAGGGTTAGTGGGAGCGTACAAATTACTTTCTAGTGAAATATATCCTAACGACATTATCATTATTATGGTAATAATGAGATGTTTGTGAGGTAAAAGGTTTACCTAAGTCTTCTTTACTCCCTGAAAGCAGTGGGAGTAGTCTCTGTTATATACGATATAAAGTTTTATATATAAGATATAAGACTAAGAGACTTGTGAGATACTCATATTAGTCATGCATTAGATATGATCTAATAAAAGACACAACAAGGCTATCTGTATGACAGTTAGTATAACTGTTTGACAGTTAATGTGTGTCTTATTTACTGTATTCATCTTTCATAAAGGATAATTCCTTTTTCGAAAGAGTAATTGATTAGAATGTCTAATCAATCTTATGTATCATGGGATGATGACATAATGAATACTTTATTATGTGCGATTAAGATATCGATTTAATCGTATTTGTTACGAGTTATTTTGATACCCTGTAGACCATTGAATGGATCTAGAAACATGTTCTTTGTGATCCTTGAGATATTAAGAACAAGTTTCTAATTCGTGGAGCAATTAAGTCTGTAACCATTAGGGTCATATTAGTTTTAAAAATAATTATGACGTTAGACAGTCTACGTCATAAAGAGTCAAAAAAGGTGTAGTGAGAGTGTCACAGAGGATTCTACTTTTTTAGTGGAATTAGATGCAACTTATGAAGTATTGACTTATGAAGTTGCATAGTGACCTTATAAATTAGAAGTTTTGTATTGATGTTGTGCTTGCGGTTGTCTTCATAGTATTTTGGATTTGATCCTTAAATACTTGGACAACTTAATAACTATAGCACAATACTGATGTAGCATCTGATTCATATTAATGTATAATTTAGATTCTACAAAATATGAATGATGCTGGCTATGTGAAATGATTGGGTTTGTTTGACAAACTCATTATATTATAGCGGACCTACTTCTTGTTGCCTACCTCTTAAGTGCTAGGTGAGCTTTTGAGAGCCATGAGTATACGATACACATTGAGATGTGTATATGATACCATGGATTGGCACAAGAGCAAGTGGGAGAAATCCTTAGGGTTGGCGCTCAGAGCGCCAATCCGTATCGTATTCATGTCTGATTCATGAATACGATCAATTCCTTTTTACATAATATTACTTATTTATGGTTGCACCTCTTGTTTTTATATACGTATTCGATCTGATTACGATTAGATTGAAACTAAATATGGTTTAGTGATATGTATATATTAGACAAAGGCTCGATAATATATAATGCAGTACACAGTTACAAAGTTAGTTTTTAATTGACATTGGGAAATGTGACCACTAAATGTATATTATCAAATACATTTTCTGGTCAAGATTTACTAATACAGGGTCGGTTAGTCGAATCCGTTGAAACCAGTACATGTCGTATATCGAGACTTGGTCCGATGGTTTATCCCAATAAACCATTAGTCTAGGGAGACTTGTATAGACGTGTAGGTATATATAGTGGATAAACACTGAATGACTCTCGAAGATTCTGAGTAGATGGTACACCAACGTCAATAAGAATCTCCTAGGGTTGAGTAGCATAATGGTCCTTCGACTTGAGATACCACTGTGGATGTATGAGACATCCTCCACACTTAGATGGCAGTCACGTCACCGATCTATTTAGATCAGACCTCCGCCTGTTCGTTGGGTGTGGACCGATCCTCAGGATATCTTGTGTGTGTCAAGATATGATCTCTCAGTTCTGTGTACAGAGCATATGTAGTCCATATGTGATTAGCAATCAGTTAAATCTATGGCCTTAGTACACTTCAGAAGTGAGTTCCAAATGTTAGTTATAGATTGCTAATAGAATCGTCGACGAGATAATACCTATAGAGATTTGACGTTTACATCTATATTTCTGGGATTATCCGGATACCTATGACGGAGGGATTATACGTATGCAATGACCTCGACCTGTATGATTCAGCGAGTTTATCCGTGATCATCATAATTAACGGGTGGGTAAATTATGGACGCGAAATTGGATTTCCTGACGGATATGCCTGAATCTATAGAGTCTCACTAATGAAATAAACTCGTATAGCACTAGGACGACTATTATAAATAATGGTGATTATTTATAAATCGTTTAACTGTTAAAACAAAAAATACATGCAAATGGGCCAAACCGTCATTTCCTAATTAATGTGTATTTGTATTTAATATATGATATTATTAAATACACATTAATAAATTGTCAAATAAAGGTATTTGACATATATCATTTATATATGTATTTGAGATATTTAAAGTAAATATAATACATATATTTGAGATATTTGTATTTAATTAATTAATTAATTATTTAATTGTTAAATAATTAATATAATTAAAATATAAATATCTTATGAAATAATAAAGTTAGGAAATGATTATTAGTGTAAATGTTTGACTTTACATTAAAGGAAAATGTTGTCAAATTGGATTTGACTTCCTTGGATATTTATTTTAAATTGTTAAAATTGAAATATCAATTTCCTTTCATTTATTGTAAATTTCGGCCATGCCCCTTAATAAATATAAGTGTTATATTTTTGAGTTGCTTTTATTGACTTGTTGAATTTCATTAAAGTTGTAATGATTCAAGTTGCAAGTTGATTAAAGAAACTTTAATGAAAAAAAAATCTAGATATTTTACCATCACAAATTCGGCCAAGGGCATTTGTGTGAGGTATATATTATTTTTTTTCATCTTTTAGGGTTTAACAAGTTCATTAGACACAAAATAAACATAAAAGAAGTTGAGAGAAAAGCTTGAAGGCCTAAAGAAAAAGTCTTGGAAAAGTCTTGTTTTTGTAAGTATTTCTTTAAAGTCTTCAACATGTAAAATTTTTCTAACATGCTTGGCATCGTTTTGTGTTGCTTTTATGTTCTCTCTACTCTTATAGTTTGTGTTTATTTTGTTGAGAACTTGAATGAAAGATGTGTGCATGAAAGTAAGCTTGAAATGGTTTCAAAGGCTTACTTTTGATTCTTTGGAAATCAAGTTGCCA